>SKCR01023473.1:0-305717 GCA_019454045.1 Zanthoxylum bungeanum | reverse complement strand
GTGAGAGTATGATTTATCTTAAATATGACATATATTCCAATTTGATGAAATATCTTTTTATTTATTTAAGAGTGTCTTTCTAATTTGGAAAGAATATATTTGTAATAATTTAATATACTCTTTAGCCTATATGTTTAGGGTGAATATTATGAAAATAAATTAACCTTGCTGGAAGGTTTAGAAATTTCCTTAACCCAATGGCAAATGGTAAGCTTTGCCAGAAACATACTAATAGATGATGTGCTTCGCCCTTTGAAGTATCCTTATTATTAAAAAGAAGACACACGCAGAAACATAGATCTATGAGTATAGAAGGAGCGGTGTCACAAAATCCGGAAACCCTAGGGCTGGCCGCATATTACCATTAGGATAAAGGACCAGATATTAACTTTTATAAAGCATAAAATAGGGAAGTTGTCGAATTCCCTCTGCACCAAAAGCTGGATCCACGTAAAGGAAGAAGCCAAATTAAGCCACGTATGCTATGTTGTGTTGGATGACCTTGTTTTCTTTCTTCTAGACTTTGAATAAGTCATTTTTTGAATTGCCACAGAACCCATGAACAGTGAAATTTCAAATTGAAGATCAGCGAATTCAGATAAGTTTGATTCTACTGGGAGACGAGGAACTATAAGTATATCTTAGGTTGTTTGTCTTAGGCTGTGATCTTGGATCC
Source organism: Zanthoxylum bungeanum (assembly GCA_019454045.1). Classification (NCBI taxonomy): domain Eukaryota; kingdom Viridiplantae; phylum Streptophyta; class Magnoliopsida; order Sapindales; family Rutaceae; genus Zanthoxylum; species Zanthoxylum bungeanum. The sequence goes on along the minus strand of SKCR01023473.1, from coordinate 305,041 downwards.
TAGTTGTGGCTCCGGCGCCGCGGCGCCAAATCCCCTGGAATTTTGTACGGAGCGTCCTTGGCGCCGCGACGCCAGCCTTAATTTCAGGATGACTTGGTTCCTTTCGTTTCTGTTTTCCTCGCGTGCTTCAGTCGTATCCATAAGCTCTCAAAACTCGTATAATAGTCCAGAATCCACGTTTTTAATGCTTCCTATTAACAAAACACCAAACAACTCCAAAATACATTAAATTACATATAAAATCTAACAAAATAATAAACTGAAGATGCGAGAATAAGGGTGTATAATTCTTACTTATCAGACTAAGATGACAATATTAAATAGATAAGATATTATAAGATTACTTAAATAGTCTCTTTATGTTATAATATTTAATTCTTAGTAAATTGATTATATCTGGACAAGATCTTGTGGATGTACGATTAGATATAAGGATGTGTATCATCAATTAGAAGATATTTTTTCACATATTGCGATCCTGTTATAACGAGGTTTGAACAATTATTCCAAGAACACATACCTGATGCTTTTCTTCAAACAATCCAAAATTCCGTTAGAAGAAAAAGATATCTAGATAGAATGTTCGAATGACCAGAAATTATGTTCGAACGCCTAAGGACAAGCTTCGAACGAAAAACCTTGGACAAAATGTTTGAATGACCAGAAGTTCTATTTGAACGCTAATCCGAAGTGAATTTCAATATGCTTATATAAGTCGATTTTCCATTTTGAGGATTAGAGTATATTGAATTTAATCAGTTTATTTGAAACATAACCGTGTCTTCCTCAAACATGGTTCCGAGCTACGGTTGATTCCCCGTGACAGGGTGGGAGCTGCATCATCGTTGGAATGAAGAGACTGTTCCTCTTCTTTGGTTAAATTTAAAATTCATTGATCCAGTTTTTTTTTTTTTTAATTTCTGTGAGGTTGCCTAGTTCAAGTACCTAATACCAGAATAATGAAAGTTTTTTTCTTTTTGCAAATCTTGAATTTCATAAATGCAAACCTTAAATTGATAATCATGTTATTTGGAGGCAGTTGCTTTCATCTTGAAATGGAAATGGATAGTAAGACTTTTTGCTTATTTCTTGTTCGTTATGTTTGTTGGCGAATTGGTCGCGTAATTGGATTTTGATGACGTCAACGCAATTGACGACTTCGACGTGCAAACACGAAGCAATACAAAAAGTGTCGAAGCATAAGGAGTGAAGAGCGAGAATGTGAAGACTAGCGGCAAATCGAAGATAATGATTAAGAGCTAAATTTTATTGTAAGTGAGTTTACTCAAGTGATCTAAAGCTCTTAGGAATCATACATTTTGCATCACTTGCATTTAAAATGGATTAGAATGCTTAAAGAATCATTTGCACTTTATTTGCACAAAAATGAATTTCTATGCACAAGTGCATCGGTAAATGATCTTCCAAAAACTATCAAACGGTTGAATTAAACTTCAAATAATATACCGTTAGATAGATATGTGTCTCTAGTTTTCTACGGTTCAAACGGAACATAATTCCGATGCATAGAACTTTTTCTAGAGCCTTTTTAGTACAACATGTTCAGATGTGCGTTTTCTGCATACACGTCACATTAGAAAAATTCCATAAAATTCATCTTAATGTTTTTGGAGCTGAATTTTTTACAGAAGCTAGATCTATGTGTATAGTTTATGTATAAATTTACGGATCATGATTTGGAATTTTCTAGAGAAAGTTACGGCCAAAATACCAAGTGTCGTTAGTCTTGACTGATCATGCACATACTGAAACCAGGGAGCTCCATGCCGGTCCCCATGCCGGTTTGCTCTCCGGTCTCCATGCCGGTTTTAGCTGAGCAAATAATGCTCTCTGGAACCAGGGAGCTCCTCGCCGGTCTCCTCGCCGGTCTCCTCGCCGGTTTGCTCGCCGGTCTAACGGCTAGTTTTTTGAACGTTATGTTCACTACAAGAAAACTGCCAAATAGCGACGGAAAAATCCGTAGCTAATTCGTTGCTAATAGGCCATTAGCGACGGAATAGCGACGGAAAAATTCCGTCTCTATTTTGTTGGTCGCAAAAAAAATAGCGACGGAAATATATCATCCGTCGCTAAAGTTAGCGACGGATGGAAATTCCGTCTCTATATAGCGACAGAATGTCCGTCTCTAATTAGCGACGGTTAGTATTCCGTCGCTAAATAGCAACGGAAAATTTCATTTCTAATTAGAGACGGAATTTCCATCCGTCGCTATTTAGCGACGGAAATTCCGTTTCTATAATTTTTTTGAAAAAAAAAATTAAAAACTGAAATTTTAAAATTTTAGATAGGCGGGAAATTTAAAATTTTAAAAATATTTAGCGACGGAATATTTCCGTAGCTATTCCGTAGCTATAAATTTTTTTTGAAAAAAAAAAAATTTTAAAATTTTAGAGAGGCGGGAAATTTAAAATTTTAAAAATTTTGAAAATATTTAACAACGGAATTTTCCGTAGCTATTCCGTAGCTATATTTTTTTTTCAAAAAAAAAATTAAAAACGAAAATTTTAAAATTTTAGAGAGGCGGGAAATTTAAAATTTTAAAAATATATGAAACTTTTAAAATTTTAAACTTTTAAAATTTTAGAAATGAAAAAATTTTATAATTTTAGAAAAGAAAAAATTTTAAAATTTTAGAAAGGAAATTTTTTTAAATTTTAGAGAGGTTGGAAATTTAATAATTATATAGATATGAAAAATTTATAAATTGTAGAGATATTAAATTTTTAAATTTTAGATAAGGGAAAATTTTAAAAATTTTGAATGGTATAAAATTTTAAAAAAGTGGATTTTTTTATTGTTATATATACATCTTAATTATACAAGTTACCGTAATGTCCACCGTGAGCTTCGACACACACCATCCATTTACGAAACGTCCACCGTTGTGTTTCTTAAGAAATTTTAAAAGAGGGGATAAGAAAAATGAGAAATTGATAATGAGAGTTGAGGTTATGAAAAATTTGATGGTATATGAAATTGAGTAAGAAAATTTTGGATGGTGTATTGGAGTTGAGAGTTAAAAAGATTATGACGTATATATAGAGGAAAAAAATAGAGAAGCGGGAAAATTTGTAAATTTTGTATACTTTTGAAATTTTCACAAGGTGGGAAATTTTTGAAATTTGACGAAAATTAGCGACGGAATAGATATTCCGTTTCTATTTAGAGACGGAAAATCCGTCTCTATTTTTTTTTTTTTAAAAAAAAGTGGTGCCGAAAGAAATAAAGTTTGGGGGGATTGAAAATTTTAAAATTAGCGACGGAATAGAAACGGAACAATTCCGTTTCTAATTAACAAAAAAATTTAAAATAAAAATAAAATTAAAATTAGCGACGGAATTGAAATTCCGTTTCTCTTAGCGACGGATTTTGAATTCCGTTTCTAATTAGCGACGGATTAGAGACGGAAAAATTCCGTTTCTATTAACAAAAAAATTAAAATAAAAATAAAAATTAAAGATTAGCTACGGAATTGAAATTCCGTTTCTAATTAGCTACGGAATTGAAATTCCGTTTCTAATTAGCGACGGAATATCAATTCCGTTTCTAATTAGCGACGGAACAATTCCGTTTCTAATTAATAAAAAAAAAAAAATAAAATTAAAATTAAAATTAGCGACGGAATTGAAATTCCGTTTCTAATTAGAGACGGAATTTGAATTCCGTTTCTAATTAGAGACGGATTAGCGACGGAAAAATTCCGTTTCTAATTAACAAAAAAATTTAAAATAAAAATAAAAATTAAAGATTAGAAATGGAATTGAAATTCCGTTTCTAATTAGCGACGGAATATCAATTCCGTTTCTAATTAGCGACGGAACAATTCCGTTTCTAATTAATAAAAAAATAAAAAATAAAAATAAAAATTAAAAGTAGCGACGGAATTGAAATTCCGTTTCTAATTAGAGACGGAATTTGAATTCCGTTTCTAATTAGAGACGGATTAGAGACGGAAAAATTCCGTTTCTAATTAACAAAAAAATTTAAAATAAAAATAAAAATTAAAGATTAGAAACGGAATTGAAATTCCGTTTCTAATTAGCTACGGAATTGAAATTCCGTTTCTAATTAGCGACGGAACAATTCCGTTTCTAATTAATAAAAAAATTAAAATTAAAATTAAAATTAAAATTAGCGACGGAATTGAAATTCCGTTTCTAATAGAGACGGAATTTGAATTCCGTTTCTAATTAGCGACGAATTAGCGACGGAAAAATTCCGTTTCTAAACAAAATTAGCGACGGAATAGTAATCCGTCTCTAATTAGCGACGGATTTTCATTTCCGTCTCTAATTTAGAGATGAAATTTTTTTGTCGCTAAATTCCGTCCCTAATATCATTATCCGTTTCAATTCCGTCTCAATTCCGTCGCTACATTTTGAAATGGAATATTCCGTCGCTAAATTCCGTCGCTAAAACTGTAATTTCTTGTAGTGGTTACCGTTGGAGCCCTAGACCGGTATGCCGGTCCCCTCGCCGGTGTGCTCGCCGGTCTCGCGCTGTAAGTTGGGGAAAACTTTGCATTTTGTTATAAATAGAACCCCAACTCCTTTGCCTTAGATTAGAGATCTAGAAAACCTTCATATACATTCTCTAAGGCAAACAAATAGTGTCATACACCTTCATATTCATAAACACTCATCCAAGCTCACACACACATCTTCCATATCATTTAGTGAGCTTAGAACACTTGGGTTTGCTCTCACACAATCTTCTTATTATTTGTGAGTGCCCAAGTGTGTTTTAAATCTTTCATATCAAAAACACTTGCGGTTTGTGAAATCCCATTGTTTGGGTAATTTGTAAAGGTTGTGAGTGCACCTACGTAGAAAACTCAATCTTGTAAAAGGTTCGGAGTGTGCCTTGGCGGAAAACTCTTGGTTACGAGTGAACCACGGAAAACTTGATTCTAGTGGAAATCTTCAAGCGAGGCTTGGGGGAGTGGACGTAGGCACGTTTGGCCGAACCACTATAAATCGCGGTGTCGTATTTCTCTTTCCCTTAACTTTTACTTATTTGCAAGTTTGATTACATTTATAATATTGATTAGAAACTTGCATATATGATATTAATTGGAATAGAGAAAATTGCCTAAAACTCCCACTTGGTAATAAGAACTTAAAATCGGCAAAGATTTTATATTTCCGCATTTATAGCGATAACCCAATTCACCCCCCCTCTTGGGTATAGAGATTCTTTGTCGCTAGTGCTTGTAGGTACTTTCAATGTTATCTTGCTTTGGATCTCTAAAGAATAATTAAATTGGCTAAACTCTTGTATTTGAAGTACGATGTCACGAGTTCAAATCATACGAGATATATTTAATTTGGATTTAAATGGGGTGATGATGTATATTTAAAGAAGAAATTTAAATTCAGAGGCAGAATTACGCTCAAGCCTGCATATATAGGCCATGGTCACCACTGGCTTGAATTTGGCTCCTTTAAAATATTTCCTAAATAATTAATATTTGTAATTCTATTTCTATATATGTAAAATAAGAAGTTCATGAAACTGGCCCCTTAGGAATTGTTTCATATATTCTATAATTAGGTACTTTACATATTATAAAAATTTGATTTAATTAGTATTTTATTGTAGATAACAATTATTACACGGTAATTGGGAAATCCGAATATGACAAAATTACAATTATAATTATTATCCTCGGAGCAGACCCTAACGGCAGACCCTGAAAGCGGAGGCAGGGACTGATGAGCAGAGGCAGAGGCAGATGGCAGAGGCTGACAGCAGAGGCTGAGGCTGAAAGCAGAGGCAGAAGATGAAGCTGAGGCAGAGGCTGAAGCTGAGGCAGAGGCTGTTGGCAGATGCTGATGCTGAGGCAGAGGCTGTTGACAGATGCTGATGGCAGGCAGAGGCAGAAGATGAAGCTGAGGCTGAAGCTGAAGCTGAGGCAGAGGCTGTTGGCAGATGCTGATGCTGATGCTGAGGCAGAGGCAGAGGCTGTTGGCAGATGCTGAACTTTCCCGAGGCTTGTTGTAAAACAACAATATCCTTAAAACAAATTCGTCCCCTACCGTAGGTGCAGTAGAACGTGAGACGATTGTTTCCCAGGATACAACGGAAACGTACGAGAAAGGGCACCACCAGACTCGTATCCAACGAACCACAAAGTGTTTGAACTCTCCTTTTAACAAAACAAAGAAAATGATCTTTCGTGTGTGTGCTATGTCTTTCTCTATTTTCTATTTCATATCTTGAAAACAAGAACTGATGTTGTTTATATAGGAAAAGAAAAACACATCTCAATTAATAGAAATTAACTTGCCAATTAAATTTCATAATGGGAGATGTTACACATTGTTGTAACCACTAAACTAATTAAATTAGCACTAATGGAAATTAAACTATATAACCACCAAGCTAATTAGATTAGCACTTATGGAGATTAAACTTTGTAACCACCAAGCTAATTAATTAGCTGTTATGGAATTACAAAAGGCTTGAAAATTGTGAACTTTGAGCAACAATTTCTCATTCACCCAAGCACCATTTTAAGCATATGAATATACCATTTCGAAGTACTCACGGAGGAGTATCCGAATCATTCAATAACAACCACTAACACGAAGTGGACCATGCTTAAAATTGGGCCTCAAAATGCTTATAAATAAGCATTTTTCCAACAATCCCCCACATGAATGAAATTGGCGAAAAACGTCGAATAAAATTATTTTTATAAAATATTTTATTTTGACCTAGAAGAGTTCAACGGTTCAACACCTGCATAGGATAGGTAGGCCACAGCCTTTGAACCTTCCCTTGTGAAAATATATCTCATTACAAGCTGACAGTTGACGCGATGTCATTGAACTGTACTGCCGTTCATGTAATTGGAGAACACATATCACACAGATATTTTACCTACACATTTGAGTTCTCATTATTATGTTCATTTTTGGCCATGAACATCTACCTGGTTCTGCAAGAGTTTCTAAAATTGTGCCACGTACAATTCCCTTTGAAGCGGCCCCACTTCTCTCTCACATAGGTGATTTCTTATTTAAGAGTATCTCGTAATACTCTGCTCGGATTCCCGACGCATAAGAATCATTAAAAGCTTTTGCTTAACCTCTATCCATACGAGCATCACTGTTTCATTTCATCATAGGAATGGACTAGAGGGTAACCCCCCACAGTGATCCAATTATGTCTTTTACGAGTAAGTTGTCTCATTGAACCTAGATCTTGGGATCTCCAGTCAACAAGGTTGGGTTTTCCTTCGTAATAAACATTTATCTAATGGGCTTCAGTCCCATTCCCCTCGATGATTTCACAACTAACTCTCTATTTAACCCTTTGGTTAGCGGATCCGCAATGTTATCCTTTGACTTTACATAGTCAATCGAAATAACTCCAGTAGAGAGTAATTGTCTAACGGTATTGTGTCTACGACGAATATGTCTAGACTTACCATTATACATATTGTTATGTGCCCTTCCAATTGCAGATTGACTATCGCAATGAATGCAAATTGCTGGCACTGGCTTAGGCCAACTTGGAATATCCTCTAGAAAATTTCGAAGCCATTCTGCTTCTTCAGCACACTTGTCTAATGCAATGAATTCTGATTCCATTGTAGATCTGGCTATCACAGTCTGTTTGGAGGATTTCCATGATATAGCTGCACCTGCTAGTGTAAACACATAACCACTAGTAGACTTTGAGTCTTTCATGTCAGATATCCAATTAGCATGCTTAAAATTGAGCCTCAAAATGCTTATAAATAAGCATTTTTCCAACATTTATATCATTATCTTTTTAAATTTCTCGGTTTTCATCACTGCACAAATTTGCAAACTTGCTATATTTTTAGTTTTTATCTATTTTAGATGCTTATTAATTTGTTTTCTAAAACATCTAAAAATACTAAAGAGGTGATAGCAATATTTGTTTATAAAACAACATAATAAGATTTGGAAATTATCATCGTATATATCCAATGTTTGGCATGTTATCAAAAGTATAAAAATCTTAAAATTTTATTCACTGATCTACCTAAATATTATAATGTGTATCAAAACCGTAAGAAACGTCGACCTATTTTATATCAAATACATACCTAATGTTTGACACATATTTCAATCATATATCTAAATTTGATAAAAATGTGATACACTTTGTATTTTTTGATGGACCAGTGAATAAAATTTCAATATTTATATACTTTTAATAACATGTCAATTTTTGGATATACGATTGATAATTTTCATAAAATTTTAACTAAAAAATTCGATAATAAATTTGTGATATATCCTCGTTAATTTTTTTTAAAGATAGAGAGTAGACACTGTTTAAATTTATTTTTTGTTCCCTTACAGACCCTAAGATTCGAATCCAAGTGAAAAATTAAATAGAACTACTTGAAAATCATTAGTCAGACCATGCCCCTTAGGGGCATATATCCTAGTTAATAAAAAAAAGAAATAAAAAAAATAAAAAAAATTATCAATTTTTAAATATATCACTCAAAATTTTGAAAGCTTTATTTAGTTATGTTTAAAGTAATACATGAACTAGTTATCATAATTTTTTGTTTGTAATAATGAAAATATTTTTACACAACTTAAAGTATATAATACAATTTTTTTGGTTCTGCCACTGGAAAAAAATGTTATCTTTGCTTTGGAGAGCCCTGGTTTTATTTACAGTGTTTGTATGTGACTATGTGTTATATAAACTGTAAATGGTAAGCGATTTGCCATTCATTGCGGTTACGGTTAAATATCATTTTCAAATCTCTGAGCATCTAATAACTATCACCTCCGTGATAAAGATTATTTCATTATGACTTAGCTTCAATGATTAGAATCTTGAAAATAATTTATTTACTTTGTAAGGAGAATAAAGATACGACCTTTTTGAGATTCAACAATAACGAGAGTTTTTGTACACTGAACTAGGGATGTAAATCGAATTTGTATCGAATCCTAAACGAATCGAATTAAAATGTGATGGATTCGTATTCGATTCGTTTATTAAACGAATCGTAATATCATGATTCGTATTCGATTCGTTTATTAAACGAATCGAATACGAATCTTCGTTTATTCGTTTAGTCATGATATCATTTTATAAAATAATTTACCACACTTGATTTACATTAATTCTTCATAAATATATACATATGAAATATGTAATTAATATATTTACTAAAAATACATCACCATATATCGAAAATATTATTTTTTTTCTATGGTAATTAACTGTAATTTCTCGAATCTTAATTGAAAATTAACGAGAACTAGTAAATAAAAATAATAAAACGAATCCTAAACAAATAAACGAATCAATGAGCTTAAATTCGTATTTGATTCGTTTATTATTGACCAATTTATTAAACGAATCCATTTTTTCAAACTCGTATTCATTTTAAAGCGAATCAAATCGAATAAATAAATGAATCATGACCCAAATTGTCACCCCTACACTGAACTGCCCTTTTACGGCTTTATTATTGTTGTGCCAATCAATCATGTCCTAAACTACACACACTTGTTTGAAACTGCAAATGCACCTCTTAAATCCATATTTGATCAGACTATAAATAAGAATAGGCTTTGCATTTTATCATTTTCAGTTCAGATTCTTTATTGTCTGAGTAGCTGGAAATATATAATTGCTTAATGTTTTTGAAATTTTATGTTAAAAGCTTTTTATGTTTTGGGCTAGAGTGTGCAGGACCTAAAATTTGGGTGAAATTTACTAGGGTTGTCCATGAGAGCTCGAAACCCTAGATCTCATGGAGCAAACAGTTTAACCAGTAGGATAGCCCCTCATTAATTATGATATTAATTAAATATTTGAATTTCCCATTATGAGATATGATAGCTGTCACATACAAATACCATAACATAGCCAAGTTTATTGAGGAATTTAGAGTTAGTGGGGACATTCACATTTAGCACTTCACCTACCAAAAGTAGCTCTGAAATTGACAACTGAATCTCTCTTACAAAATTGGCACATCACTTCATGTCGCTCTATAGGAAAAAAGAAGACAATTATTAGCCCCACCGTATTTCGAGATAGGTACTTTAATTAGGAGCGGAAACATGATTTGTTTATTTTATTATATTCACATTAATGTGGATATAGGTTTAACAAAAAATTAATTCATATGATAAATGAATCAAAATGATCCAATTTGTTTATTAAATATTTGCTCAATAATTCGTTTATTAAACGAATCGAATTCATTTATCTTTCGGTACCTATATTGAGAACACTGAAGTTAAAACTATAGCCATTGAACTTGAAACTTTTAACATTGAATATGAAATATGTATCAATTTCAAGTTCAATAGTCTGAATTTCAATTTCAATGCCTCTTATGTAAGTATTGGATTTAAAAAAAAAAAAAAATTTAGGGTTTTTGAAATATTATTTTATGCTGATGCATCGAGGTTTCAAATGAGTTATACAGAAATGTTCTCGTTCAAATAATCTTTCGGATCGTTCGAATGAAAAACATCAAGTTTGCTTATTCGAATGAAAAACATCAAGAATGCTGCTGTCGACCTGATAGTGCCCGGCTATCTGAACCCAAGTGATCGGTTGTCGGTTATAAAGTGCTCGGTCTATTTCTGTTGTGGTCGGTTTGAAACCGTAAGGTGCTTGTTCTTTTATTGCAAAGTGGTCGGGTTGGATTCAGCGATCTCACCCAAGTAGGGAATTACCCTTATATCCTCGTTGTGCTGTTTTACATATCATAGTGCCTGAAAACACCATCAACAATTATAGTGTGAGTTGGCAGCAGCTAATAACCTGAATTCGAAGGCAATTCCCGATACTGAGAGAAATAAATTGAGACCAATTCTTACCATCATTTAAAGTTAGGTGCTGATTCCTTGTATTTCCTGCACAAACAAAGGACCGCCGAGAAGAAGGAATTGGAAACCAGTTCAAATAATTACCTTCGTACTTGTGACATATGAGATACTTCCAGAGAGAATTGACATCATTAGCGAACTCCAAAGCCATTTGAATAGAAGTGCACGATTCATGGATTTTAAATCCAAAACCCTCAATCCCCCGTATTTAAATGGTCTACTGATCTCTTCCTATTTTACTTTTCATAGAACTCTGCTATCATATGACCCAGTCTAGAAAAAAACTTCTGAGAATACTTTATATTTTGCTGAAGACATTGTTCGGCATATTGAAGACGAATATAAAAACAACAAAGGGATGGAAACTGTGGATTTTCAAAGAGTCAACATGCTCCAATGGACAAGAACTTGTTCTTCCATTCGCACAGACACATCTAGATTTTTTCAATAACCAGATCAGATAAAACATTTCTCTTTGGATTGCCACCAATAGGAAGACCCAAGTATTTAAAATGTGAAGAATAGCATTTGCAGTTATGAATCGTCGCCGCATTATTTGCCAATTGGAGATCGCCATCAACATAATCTATTGAATTTTTTTGAAAATTGACTTTGAGGCTCGAAACAAGTTCAAAACAGTGAAGAATCATTTTCATATTGAGTAAGGAATCAAGATCTTTACTAGAAAAATAAGTGTGTCATCAGCGAACTGAAGATGAGTGATAACAAAACTCACCTGACCCACCTCAATGCCTGAGATCAAATTAAGCTCCTTAGCCTTGTTAATAAGAATATTAAGGCCCTTTGCTGTAATGATGAAAAGAAACGGGGAAAGATGATCACCTTGCCGAAAACCTATTCCTAAGGGAAATTAGTGAGTAGGGGAGCCATTAACTAATACAGATGAGCTAGCTGTTGATAAGCATTAAGAAATCCAACCTTTCAAGCGGTAGCCAAAACCAATACTTTATAGAGAAAAATCAATAAAATCCCAAAAGATAGAGTCGAGTGCCTTCTCAAAGTCTATTTTTAGGAGTATACCGCTCTCATTATGTCTCTTAACCCAATCGACTACCTCATTGCCAATGAGGATACCATCCAGAATCTGTCTACCTTTCCTAAGGAAAGCAGACTGAGCTGAACCAATTACTTCCCCCAGGACAATCCGAATTCGGTTGGATAGGAGCTTGGCAATGATTTTATAAATTATTAAGTAAAAGTCAAGCTATCTACTTTCGGAACAAGGTAATGAACGAATGGTTATTTTCTAGGAGAAGTTTTCCATAAGCATAGAACTCTTGAACCATATTTTCTTATAATATCACAAGCTTTCTTGAAAAAATTAAAGTTGAATCCATCTGATCCAGGAGCCTTAAACCAATCATTTTCCCAAATAACATATTTAATTTCATCAAGAGAGAACGGACCTTCCAATGAAGAAGATGAACCTGCATTCAGCCTTTTTAAGTCCAAAAGGTATGTCTGGCCGAAAATAGTGAAGAAAAAATGATACCACTTTATTTTTGATATCATGGGGATCTAAAATCCGAGTGTCATTCTTAACAAGAGAACCCAAAAAGTTTCGCTTGAATCCGTCAATAGCAACCTTGTGAAAGCATTTAGTGTTGTTGTCTCCCAACTTTAAACAACATGCTCTACTATTTTGTTGCCAAAGTGACTCTCGAGATTTTTCTTTATACCAAAGTTGAAATTTTAGAAACTCCATTCTAATGATGTGATCTACTGTTCGGGAAGAAGAATCAGTCATTGTTTCTAGTTCATCAATACTATGTTCCAGTTGATTAATAGAAGAATCCACATTTTCGAAGACCTCGCGGTTCCAAATAGTCAACTTGTTTCAAAAAAGCCACAATCGTTTTACCACTCTATTAGTACCAAAGGAGAAAGTGTCAAATCCCTGCCACCACAATCAAACTTGGTGAAGAAAGCTAGGGTTATCCAACCAACAATTGATAAAAACGGAAAAGGGCGAGGCCCCCAATTTGTCAAGGTGGTATCCAAGAGAATAGGGTTATGATTCAGATACACTTTTTAGGAGTCCCCATTACTTCTAATACGAGAATTTACTAATCCATCTTGGATCAATTAAAAATCTATCAATTCTGCTAGCTGAGAAGGAACTCCGCCATGTGAATTTTCTACCGATTAATGGGATATTAACCAAACCAATATCCTCAATCATTTTTGAAAATCTAATAGAACTTGCTGAGAGTCTCCTATGTTTATGTTTTCTTTCTGAAAGTCTGAGAACTTCATTAAAATCATCTCTGATGATAAAGGGATTAGCAAGGGATTGTTTCATAGAAACTATTTGATCACTAGCACTGCACAGAGCGTAAGTGTTACAAATACTGCAAGGGAAACTTAAATGAATAATCTCTCCGTTAATAAGAATCCAGTCCGGACCAAATAAGGAAGAAGATATCGAAAATAATTTTTTATCACATTGTAACGGTAAGTGGTTTTATCCACACACACAAAACTAAATAGTAATTAATATTTAGTGTTTATTTAAAATAAAAATAATTACTTTCAAAATTCAGTGCCTAAAGGGGAAATAATGGGTTTAAATATATTTGGGCTTACACCCCTTTTCTTTAAGCAAAATAAAATTGTTGATGGTGTTTTTAAGCACTATGATATTTAAGCAGTACGGGATGGGTAAAAGGGTAAATTCCCTTGTTGATCGAGATCATTAATACCGACCCGACCACATGAGTTAGGGGCCGAGCACTTAAGATCGGTAACCCGACCACTTAAAGATCGGATGACCGGGCATTATCAAATCGACAACAACATTCTCAGCTCAAAGGACCATCATGACCGACCTCATGAAGACCGAGCACATGGTGAGGTGTGCTCAGGAAGATAAGGCATCCTATTTTCTCGGATAAGATGATAAGTTATCCTACTCTCATGGGGTAAACTGGTGGGTCATAGTCCTAGTAGGATAAAGAAAGTAAATGTAGTTTTGATTAGGAATCCTTATGGGAAAAGGGAATAGTTTTGAGTAGGAATCCTGATAGGAAAAGGAAATCATCTCCAACTGGGAATTCTTGTACAAATAGGAATATGATTTCTTCACCATTATAAATAGAAGGGCAGAATATGTGTAAGGGGCATAAAAAAATTAGTGATGAGAATCATCAAGCTCTGACTTGTAAACACAAAAAAAAGAGCTGAGAAGCGTGTTTGAGTAATCAAAGTATCATCCTTTTTGCGCCCGTGGACGTAGGTCGGACCAAGATCCGCCGAACCACGTTAAATCTCCTTGTTGATTGGTGCATTTATCTGTCTTTTGCTAAATTTACTTTTGGTCCCCCATAACCAAACAAATTCACTATTGAGGGATGATTAGTCTCGGGAGTGATGTTCCCATATTGCCCCTGAGACCAAAATCTGCCGTCAACAGTTGGCGCCGTCTGTGGGGAACTCAACAAAAAGCAGCTCGCGTAGTAAGACGATGGCAGAAGATGGAAATCACCGGTCGTCAGGGAGTTTAACAGCAGAATGAATAGAGAAAATAGAGGAAAATATTAGGAAAGAAAGGGAGGAAAATCAGAACCTGTTGAAGTCCATGATGAACATGTTGGAGAGGATGGAAGAGACGAATAATGAGAGGCTTGAAGCCGGAGCCAGTCGGAGGAGAGGCGAAAAAGCGGAAGGAAAAAGAGTCGCAGATGTGAGTGATGACAATGAACCGAGGAGGAAGGGTCCCTACGGGATGAGGTCCGTAGTAGTAGAAAAATATTTACAAACGGAGGATATGTGGGAAGAAGAAGAGGGGAGACAGTCGCCAAATTCATTCTATGATGGCCCTCGCGATACCAAAAGGGGAAACATGAAGGATAGTGAAACTGGACGGGAAGTCTCAAGTCATGAGGAACGCCGCACCCGTGGTGACAGACGCGAAGGAGGCCGCGGGAGGCGGCATAGTGACACAGATGGCAGTATAAAGTCTTGGTTAAGAAAAGAAATGGCCAAGTGGGGAGTAAACCCCAAAACTGATACATCAGATGCTCGGGACGACGAGGTTGAATCTCTCTTCACAGAAGAAATAAGGTCGGCAAAATTCCCAAAGCGATTCAACATGCCGACCATGGCACCTTACAAAGGCCACTCTGACCCGAAATCCCACATCGAAAGGTTTGTCCTGTTGATGGAGGTCCAAGGAGTAGTAGGGGATGCCGTTTGCAAAGTTTTCCCCTTAACCTTGGGAGGATCTGCCATTATGTGGTTCAGAAGTCTAGCCCCAGGGAGCATCAGAAGCTTCGCGCAACTTAGGTAGTCATTTGTTCGGCACTTCAAAGGGGCATGCGTCCCAAAGAAAATGGTGGGAGAATTGAGACTGATGAAGCAGGTGGATGATGAGCCCCTGAGGAAGTTTATTGAAAGGTACCACAATTTGGTGCTCGAGGTCGGAGCGTACGAGTCATCGGAAGCGCTAGAAAGTCTCAAGGGAGGTCTGAAGGTCGGGAAGTTGTGGACTCACCTGAGGATTCAAGACGTATCGGATTATGCCACTGCCCTGGAGTTGGCCAGGAAGTTTATCTTAATAGAGGAGGAGAAAAAGATTGTCCGGGGAGTAGACACCCGAAAGGCTAAGATACTCAGGTCAGACAATCAGTGGGATTCGATTAGAAATTTGAGGAGACCAGTCCCGGAGCAGAAGAAACTCAGACCGACACCTCCGAGTAGTCATGTTCAAGAGATAAAGTCATATGTCGCGGGGAGAACAATATACACCCCCCTGAACAAATCTATGGCCCAGATAGTTCGGGAAATTCAGGATAAAGGTCTGTTGGCCGAGCCTAATTTGAAAAGGTTTCCGATTGAGGAGGGAAATAATAGGGCTTAATGTATCTACCATAACGTAACGGGACATGCCACGAATGGGTGCAGAGACCTGCGGGAGCAGGTGGAAGACTTGGTGAAAGAAGGCTATCTCAGTGTGTACACAGACCATTCGGTTTTTGAGGTCGACCAAAGTTGATAGCGGAAGTCATCCGGTCGGATGCATGGAATGCTGAGATGCAGAGAGGATGTATTAAGAAGAGCCTTACTTGTAGTGACCCTTGTAGAGTTGGAAGAAAGGCAATGGATCCCAAAAAGGTGAGTAAAACCTCTTCTAACTTAGGTTGACATTTATTTATGCTTGTTTGTTGTGGCCCACACAATAGTTTTGATATTTGTTTTACGGCTCGGGTCAGCTCTTGTACCGCCGAGACCGATGTTTCCTTCCGGCTCGGGTCTGCTCTTGTACCGCCGAGACCGATGTTTCCTTCCGGCTCGGGTCTGCTCTTGTACCGCCGAGACCGATGTTTCTTCCGGCTCGGGTCTGCTCTTGTACCGCCGAGACCGATGTTTCTTTCCGGCTCGGGTCTGCTCGTGTACCGCCGAGACCGATGTTTCTTTCCGGCTCGGGTCTGCTCTTGTACCGCCGAGACCGATGTTTCTTTCCGGCTCGGGTCTGCTCTTGTACCGCCGAGACCGATGTTTCTTTCCGGCTCGGGTCTGCTCTTGTACCGCCGAGACCGATGATTCTTTCCGGCTCGGGTTTGCTCTTGTACCGCAGAGACCGTTGTTTCTTTCCGGCTCGGGTCTGCTCTTGTACCGCCGAGATCGATGTTTGTTTCGGCTCGGGGCTGGATTTCGTTCCGCCAAGGCCACTTGTTTATTCGGCTCGGGGCTGGATTTCGTTCTGCCGAGGCCACTTGTTTATTCGGCTAGGGGTTGGACTTCGTTCCGCCGAGGCCACTTGTTTATTCGGCTCGGGACTGGATTTCATTCCGCCGAGGCCGCTTGGTTATTCGGCTCGGGGCTGGATTTCGTTCCGCCGATGCCACTTGTTTATTCGGTTAGGGGTTGGACTTCGTTCCGCCGAGGCCACTTGGTTATTCGGCTCGGGGCTGGATTTCATTCCGCCGAGGCCGCTTGGTTATTCGGCTCGGGGCTGGATTTTGTTCTGTCGAGGCCTTATGGTTTATTCAACTCGGGGTCGGGTTATGTCCCACCGAGTCGGCTTCTTTGGACTGGGGATGTAACATTCCCCCAGAGCCAAGTCTTTCTTTCAGCTCGGGGTCGGGTTACGTCCCACCGAATCGGCTTCTTCGGACTGGGGATGTAACATTCCCCCAGAGCCAAGTCTTTCTTTTAGCTCGGGGTCGGGTTACGTCCCACCGAGTCGGCTTCTTTGGACTGGGGATATAACATTCCCCCAGAGCCAAGTCTTTTAGCTCGGGGTCGGGTTACGTCCCACCGAGTCGGCTTCTTTGGACTGGGGATGTAACATTCCCCCAGAGCCAAGTCTTTATTCAGCTCGGGGTCGGGTTACGTCCCACCGAGTCGGCTTTTTTGGACTGGGGTCGTAATATTCCCCCAGAGCCAAGTCTTTATTCAGCTCGGGGTCGGGTTACGTCCCACCGAGTCGGCTTCTTTGGACTGGGGATGTAATATTCCCCCAGAGCCAAGTCTTTCTTCAGCTCGGGGTCGGGATACGTTCTACCGAGAGACTTATCATCGACATGGGATCGGAGCATCTCCCCATGGTCGGCCCTTTATTGGTCTGGGGAGGTGACATTCCCCCAGAACCAAATATTCTTCTCAACTCGGGGTCGGGTTACGTCCCACCGAGTCGATCGTCATCAGCATAAGGGCAAATCATTTTCTCCACGGGTAGATATCGGGATCCTCGTTGACTGAGTACATGAAGGTGGCAGGAAGGACCAGATTTGCAGCCAATGTATTTTTCTCTGCGGTTCCTGGAGTGACCACCGACGGAATCATCGGCACACCATCTTTTTTTATAGTTCCCGGCATCAACTCGCAAACTCGTTGTTACCGAGAACTAGGGGATAGATGTTGATGGTGTTTTTAAGCACTATGATATTTAAGCAGCACGGGATGGGTAAAAGGGTAAATTCCCTTGTTGATCGAGATCATTAATACCGACCCGACCACATGAGTTAGGGGCCGAGCACTTAAGATCGGTAACCCGACCACTTAAAGATCGGATGATCGGGCATTATCAAATCGACAACAACATTCTCAGCTCAAAGGACCATCATGACCGACCTCATGAAGACCGAGCACATGGTGAGGTGTGCTCAGGAAGATAAGGCATCCTATTTTCTCGGATAAGATGATAAGTTATCCTACCCTCATGGGGTAAACTGGTGGGTCATAGTCCTAGTAGGATAAAGAAAGTAAAGGTAGTTTTGATTAGGAATCCTTATGGGAAAATGGAATAGTTTTGAGTAGGAATCCTGATAGGAAAAGGAAATCATCTCCAACTGGGAATTCTTGTACAAATAGGAATATGATTTCTTCACCATTATAAATAGGAGGGCAGAATATGTGTAAGGGGCATCAAAAAATTAGTGATGAGAATCATCAAGCTCTGACTTGTAAACACAAAAAAGAGAGCTGAGAAGCGTGTTTGAGTAATCAAAGTATCATCCTTTTTGCGCCCGTGGACGTAGGTCGGACCAAGATCCGCCGAACCACGTTAAATCTCCTTGTTGATTGGTGCATTTATCTGTCTTTTGCTAAATTTACTTTTGGTCCCCCATAACCAAACAAATTCACTATTGAGGATTAGTCTCGGGAGTGATGTTCCCATATTGCCCCTGAGACCAAAATCTGCCGTCAACAAAAATAAAATATTATTTGCGTGAATAAATTTTTTTTTTATTATTTTTTTTTTGCTTTATAAAGGTAAAAGAGAGAAAAAAAAAATATGTCAACCCCTTTATTAATAAAAAAGAACTAAAGACTAATAAAAATGACTAACGACTAATAAAACCTAAAATCTTAAAATTAAGGGTAATTATCATTTTTTCCGCCTGATAAATTGCCTATATATTATTTACCATTAAAATTTTGAATTTATTCTTTTTTTCACATACAGTTTGAAAATTATTCACTTTTCCACTAGATAAAGTGAAAATGTGTACAAATTATTCATTTAATTTAGGGAACATTATATGTTTTTCAATTTATAAAAGTGAAAATATTTTTATGGAAAATTATATGTTATACATTTGAAATTTCAGTGGAAAATGGAACGATTTCAAAATTTTTATGAAAATGGTACTTATGTTATTTAATATGTGGAAAAATAATAATTTCTCTTAAATTAAAGAGTAACAAGTTAAGAGGTAAGATTTTTATATATTTAGGGATGAGAAATAAGGTTTTTTTAAAAATTTTCTATAAAAAAAAAACAAAACAAAAAAAAAAACAAAAACAACAACAGCTAATGCTCTTGCGCAAGTGGGTATTTGAAAATTAGTGTGATTCATTTTGAATATGAAGCCCAAGTCTGAGCATCCACTGACGGAGAGCTATTTTCATCCAAAAAAGACATAAAAATAACTCTCTAAAAATGTATTTATCTCACGATAGATTAGAATTCTCAAATCAAAAAAATAAGTTTCTGTTAAAAAAATTAAATTTGAAATAATTTTATTTTTAGATCATTTAAATTATAATTGCATCTACTTTAGATCATTTAAGATGTCAAAATTCAACAATCATCATAGTCCACGCAAAATCAAAATTTTTAGAAGGGAATCTATATTTTTATAATTTTTTTAACTCCCTCCACTATGAAATTAATTTTTGTTTTTAACTCCCATAAATTCTACCAAAAAAATCATAAAATGAGTTTATATCCACGTGTTTAGTTCCTCCATCGTGGATGCTCTAAGAACATCTTTTGTTGATATAAGCCATTTTATTTTCACTTTCCCACAAAACGAAAAATAAATTCTTTTCTTGAAAATTACAGTAATTTGCACGTTATTACAGCAAAGATAATCCCTGAAAGAAAATGGACTAATATAATATTAATTAATAATAGAATGTTGGATATATCTGTCAGAAATGCCCTCTGGAAGTCGAATAACATTACAACAAACATTCTTTAATAGGGGGTTAAATTGGGAAATTTAGTAAGTAATAATCAATTAATAATAGAAGCAGTAGGCACATGCGATCCCGAGAAAGTGGAAGGAGCATGTCTCGGAGGAGATTTCGGGGCCCTTCTTTTCATGTTACTTCACACCAAGTCTAAGATCCCCGTGCCCCCACCACGTGATTTTAGTAGTTTAGTGTCTCTTCTCCTTTTTAACTCCCATCATTCGCCATTTGGCCCTCCAATAAAAATTCATATTTTAGGTTTTTTTTTTTAAAGGGGAGAAATTTCTCTGTGTCTCTAATTTTTTTTATGATATCTCGTTAAATCTTTGATTTTTTTTTTTTCATAATTTCTCATCAAGTCATTATCATTAAAAATTGAAGATAACATGTCCATTTATTTTATTATTTGACATACAATAAATTAAAAAAAAAATTCTCACTTTCGTTTTTTCCCTCTTCATTTCTCCTCTCTGTATTTTTTCTCTCCAACATGCTCATGACTCAATCATTTGGTTTCAAGGTTTCAGCTCCATTAGAACCATGATCGGTGAAATCACACATGTAACGCAAGTGCACATATCGCTCAAGTAGTATAAAAATATCGATCTCACGAGGACTTAATTTCTATTGTTGTTATTTATTATTGATTATATTTATTTACAAGTATCTAATTAAAGAGAGAGGGGAATGATTGCTTGATTGGTTGGTTGAATGTTGATTTGCTAAATAAATAAATAAAAACACAAAAGAAAATACTAAGGAAAATAAACAAAAGACACAAACATCTAAGTTATGATTCCACACAATATTATTCTAATGATGAATTGATTCTCTTATATATGTGTAATAAATCAGTTTGCTAATCTGGAACACGAAGTTATGCAAAAAGCCTATTTCGATGGTTAGATGCAAACACCCAAAATAACCCAATTAATCATATGTCTATGTTAACCAAGTTACCTAAATTCATTAAGTTCAAGTTCCAATTGTGGCTACCCCGCCCGACAGGTATATTCCTATCCTGTAACGAAATTTACCTAAGAGATATTTACCCCAAGGTGAGATCGTGAGCTATTGAATCTAAGGCTGAAACCTAAAATCTATTTTCCAAGTTCATATTAAGTTTATCACATCAATCTTATTAATGGCGAGTTAACAAGAAACATTAAGCTTAAGATTCAATAAACAAACCAAAGCATTAAACATAATATAATTAAATCAATTATTAAACTCATGAATATTGTGTTTCATCACTTTCCTATAATAAGAATAAAATGTTGGGGTTAGGGGATCCACCTTTAATATTTCAAATGTAGAAATCTCACTTTATTATAATATAGAAATTATCAGTATTACCCAATTAAGTCAAACCAGCCATAAAGGCGGTGTTATTATTTGTTCATAAACCAGCCATATAGGCGGTAATCATCTGTCACCTAAAGACCGACCATATAGGCGGTGTCACATTATGTCAAATAAATAAAATCAGCCATTAAGGTGGTATCAACTTCAATCCATATTATTAAATTATAATTTCCATATTATAAATTAAGTGAGATTAATCTACCTTATCATATTAAAGGTTTCACCATTTCCCTAGCTGAAATTAACTACTAAACATAAAAGAAAGTAAAAACACACAAACTATTATTAGTTATTACTAATAAAAATAAAAATAAAAATACATTACAAAACTACTAAATAAAACACACAAAATACAATCCTTAATTCTTATTCAAGAAACCAAGGAAAGTATGAAATTTACAAATGAAATGGCTTGGTATTTATTTGCAAAATTTTACCTCCACCAATTTCTCCACAAATTTCTCCACCAATTTCTCCACCAAACATGGCACAAAACATGGCACCAAATCCTCAAGCATGTTTGGTGGAAGTTTGACAATTTCCATTTTTTATTTTATTTTATTTTTTTGTTTTGAAAATGACTTTAATAATTACACATAACACACTTTCGGATATTTCATCAATTTCGGTCATGAAATCTTCAGAATTCGAAATTATTATGAACGTCAAAGTTGTAGATATTCGCGTCTTCTTTAATTTGGAACTTGAATCACATCAATCCGATATCGGAGTAGAAAGTTATGGCCAAAATACGAAAATTGCGCAAAGTTGAAATTTATGACATTGTACTTCGTTAGAACGCCATTTCAAGTTTCCAACCTTCAAAATCCAAATGTCAAGTCCAGTTTTTGCCCTTATTTGTTCCATATTTCGTTCTGATTGATTCCATTGAGTCCTGGTTTTATTTTATCTGTAAAATAAACTAAAACACATCAAAACGTTCATAAAACTCGGGAAACTATATAAAATATTAGGTCAAATGGGCGATAAATATTGATATATTTTTCGCTCATCAAACCACCAAATTTTTTTCCTAATATATTTCTCATTTCAAAATTCTTATATTTATTTAGAAAAATATTATTTTCTTTTTTATGGGGTTGGAACACAAGTATTTGCTACTGTATACGAACCCAAAGTTAGAAAACAAATCATAAGAATGCTTGCATTGAAGTAATATGAAATCTTAAGACTTGGAAAATCGATAATTTTTCTTTTATTATTCTTTTTTTAATTAGAAAATAGTTATTTGGTAATGAGATTATGTACACGTTACATTATTGAAATGTTTAGTCTAAGTTTTGACTTTGTTGTATAGTTTTGTTTGTTTAATTTGCTGAATTTCCGCGAGTGTTAAGGAAACCAAAAAAAGTGTATGAGATTATGTTGAATCAGACTGTGCAAAGGATATTTATTAAGTACCACCACTTCATTTATAATTCAGGTGAGAAAATTTATTTTAAGAGAAAAACCTAAATTCTTACGGTCTCTTTATATTATTGTAGTTTTATTTTAGTGATGGAAGTTACCTTGTAAAAATTTATATTTAAGGTTTTTATGCTTTAAATTTATCATATGAGTCTCATAATTATTGATGTTAGAATTCATTTTTATTACTTATAAATTTGATAAAGGAAAAAAAAAAAGAAAAAAATAAATTGATATGTCACCATTTGTTTTTTAACTGCAAGGACTTGGTGAGGTATTATGAAAAAAATCAGGGACTTAATGTGATATTATGAAAAAAATTAAAGACCCATAAGGCTTTATCCCTTTTATAAAAGAGAGAGCGATCTTCAAAGTCTAATTCTTTTCATAATTAATTATTAGATTCTTAATTATTTTATAATTATTCATTAGATCCTTGTTGTTTAAAGTCGGCATAAAATTCTGAATCTCGGTTATGTTTCAGGATTCATTATCAAACTGTACGAAATTCAGAACGAAAAATAGTTTAGGAAAAAAATTATGGTCGCAATTCTGGATAATTTTTCATTTTGATTCAAAAAATCAATTGAGATAGGAGATAATTTTTTCATTGAATCATAATTGAGACGGGACAAGACGAGATGTCTCGATTGATATCTATATTATTGTTCTAATAGTGATATTATGGAATATAATATCGATCATTTAATTTTAGAATAGTAGGAACCTAATGAATAATTATGAAAAAAAATTCAATGAATAGTTATTCCAAAAAAAAAAAAAAAAAAAAAAAGGAACTTAGAGAACATTTCTCCTTTATGACATGCTTTAGCGTGTCAACGAGATTTTCAGGTAAAATCAATCACCTTATTTATGTTTCTTTTTCATTAATTGGGGTGATCAAACTGATTTAAGAAATTGAGTAGGAGTGGCAACTGGTCGGACTGGGTTTGGATTTTTCCAAGCCCAGGCCGGCCCAAGCTCGGTTTGACTAGGGCAGGACCGAGCTTTTTTAAAAAATAAATTTTTATTTTTATTTTTGAAAAAATAACTAATTTTTTTTTGAATTTTTTAATACTTAAAAATGAAAAAAACTTAAAATTTTTAATGTTTTTAGTATTTTTTTAGACTGGACTTAAAAAATTAGTTATAAATATATGTTTTTAGAATTAAAAAATAATTTATAAAATTAAAAATATATTTTATTAATAAAAACAGGGCTTGGGAATTTTTGCCTAAACTCGAGTCGAAATTGGCCATAAAAATTACCGTAGGTCGAGCTCGGGCTTTTCTACCTCCTTTAAAATCGAGTTATTATTAGGCTAAAAAAATTATGTTGTCATGTGCTGCTGTGCAGATAAGGTTAGAGCATCTCCAACAATGCTCAGTACACAGTTCCCTTATTTATTAAAAATGACATCATTTTTAATTTATGAAGTCATGTAGGAGGATTTGTTCCAACATATCTCCTACATATCTCTTACATAATATAAAATACTTTATTATGTATAATGCAATGTCAATTGTAGGGGTGGGCGCGGTTCGGTTTGGTTCGGTTTTTGCTAAAAACCGAACCAAACCATATTTTACGGTTCGGATTTTTTACTGCTCAAACCAAACCATTAAATAACGGTTTGGTTCGGATTAAAAATTTTTTAAACCATCGGTTTACGGATTGGTTCGGTTCGGTTTACGAATTATTATATTTAAAATAAATTTTCATCCATTTAAGTGAAGACCAAAAAAAAAAAAAAAAACTAGTCTATCCAACAAATGGTATGAAGTGCTAGGGTGTAAGCTGTGACTCCAGGGAACATATGCACTCCATAAATGATTGAAAAATGAGGCACAATTAATTCTTGTATTTTTTAAAAATTACCTCGAATAATGATGCTATTATCATTCTAATTAAGAGACAAATCTAACATCTTATTTTCAAGAATAATGATGCTATCATAAAACAAATAAATTGAAGAATAAAAGTATTAACAAATAAATTGAAGAATAAAAGTATTAACAACTAAATATATTAACAAAAAATTTAAGAATAAAAATATTAACATACTAATAAAAAGAAAACATAGTATAAAATTAAAAGAAAAATACAATTTTTTTTTATAAAAATATATATATTTTTAATTATAACGGTTCGGTTTAACAGGTGCGGTTCGGATTAGCTCATGAACCGAACCGTAAACCGTTTGGGGTGGACCAATCTGAACCGCAAACCGAACCGTTAGGAAAAAAACCGTAAATTCGGTTCGGTTTGGTTCAGATTGCGGTTTGGTTTGGTTCGGTCGGTTTTTTTGCCCACCCCTAGTCAATTGTTATTTTATATGATAGCATTGGTTATTTTGTAAGACATTATTTTTTCCTCTCAACTCTAAGAAGAGAGTTCATTGAAAACTTAAGTAGGATAAGACTTAAGAGTATGAAGTGTTGTTAGAGATTAAAATCTCAACCCACTCCCTAAATTTAAGGTAGTATATGAGGTTTCTGATCACTTAGAGATGCTCTTAGAGGACTCTTTTTCTCTCTTAACAAAATGGAACATGATGTAGGCTTTTATCCTTTATTATTGAATCTAATTTTTTAATGTGGAAATTGTTGAAAAATAGCGTGATGAAATGTTATTTTGAATCATAATTTTGAGTGGAACCAATTATGTGAAAGTAAGAGTTTATAATGATATAAAATTTACTATTTGAATACTTCGAAATAATATATTTGTATACTCAAAACGATGCTCGGATGAAAATTAAAGAAATGTTGGTTTATCCCATATGGGAAAGAAAACTAAGACTTAGTGATTTATATATAATTACTCAATAGTAGTTGAGTGAGAATATAAATATAGATGCTCTTTTGTGCGGGCCCGTAGAGGAGTGCAAATCCTTATTTTTTTGGATAACCGGGGTGTCCGGGCCAGCTTATGCGCACCTCGACTAATCCCCGGGACCTGTGCCCCGTGCCATCAGAAGTTTCCCAACACAGATCAGGGTAAGTCGCTGGCTTTTCACACCAGGGGGCATGGCCCCAAGGAAATGCATCTAGTGGGATTCGAACCTTGAACTTGAGAGGGAGAAAACCACTCAAGCCCAAAACCTTTACCACTAAGGCAACCCCTTGGGGTTGGAGTGCAAATCCTAGCGTATACTAATGTCAAGTTAGATCCGTTCTGGCTACTCTATAACAGTCAAATTAATTGATATAATTAATTCCAATGATTTCATAATCAAGAAGATAGTGTAATGGTTATGAGTTTTTATAAACATAATTGAATTTTATCGTTGCAACTTTATTGCAGATTAAATGCCCCAAATATTGTTTTTTTTTTGAAAGCTAAAATAAATCATTACTGAAAAAAGTCAATAATACACTTGATATTTGAAGGGAAGTTATTCTTCCACTGAACAGGAAACGATGCCTTAACATCAATCTTTGCAACGTCATGGACAAAACCATTACAAAATCTAGAAGTGTAATATATTGAGGTCTCCGAAAAACTTGTTAACTTCTCTTGAATATCATTAATGATCCAGGAAATCTCTTTCCTTGAGCCCTTCCTGTTTGTAATAAAATCTACTACCTGTTGACAATCTGACTCAACCATCAACTTCACAAATCCAACTTCCTGCGCCACCTGTATACCAAAGTTAATGGCTTCCGCCTCCGCATCTTCCACATTGCCATCAAAGTTAATACTCTTAACTGCCACTATCTCAACCCCACCACCACTATTCCTGATTACAACTCCCAGCCCCGCTAAATGATTTTGACTATTAATGGCTGCATCCGTGTTTAGCTTTACCCATTCTTTCGGCGGTGCTACCCAGTATCTGTCTTCATTACTTTTTCCATAGCCCTCTATGACCCCTACTGTTTCACTCCCTTCCTTACAACCTTTACTCAAAATCTCTGCTCGCAAAAACACTCTCCACGGACTATCTCGCTTGTGTTCCAGCACAAACCGATTTCGAGCCTGCCATAAAGCCCAACAGGTCGCCATAAACAAATCCAGATCACCCCCATCAGTGCACGTGTCCAGCTTCTGCAACACACTAAGAACATCAAGAGTTGAGCAAGTCTTAATAGCCTTAGCAAAGAGGGTGAGCTTCCATACTTTCCTAGCTTGCTGACAATCAAATAAGACATGTGAGGCTGTTTCAGGTCGCGAATAACACCCCCACATAGAGGCTCATTCAGAACCTTTCTCTTCCATAGATTAACAGAAGTTGGCAGTATATCATGTGCAGCTCGCCACATAAATTTTTTACTTTCTCAGGAAGACAGCTATTCCAAATCAGTTTCCATTGATTCCCCCCTTCTCCATTACTGGCAGAAGCCTGGGACAAACATTTCTGCGCTAATTGATAACCACTTCTAACCGAGTACATCCCATTCCTGTCAAAATGCCATATGACCTGGTCTTCTTGTAGACTTCTCGGCAGCGGAATTTTCAGAATCTCCACCGCATCTAGCTGCTGAAACTTCTGCATTATTAGTTCTTCATTCCACTGATTGTTTCTAATTAAGTCTGCCACTACTGCTGTGCTGTTCATGTCCACCCTTAGAATAGACTTGAATGTATCAGGTCTGGGAATCCAATTGTCAGTAAGCACTTTAACTCTCTGCCCATTACTTATCCTCCATCTCAATCCTTTCCCCAATACTTGTCTTCCCCATAGCAAACTTCTCCATATAAACGAAGGATTTGATCCTAGCTTTGCACTTAGAAAGTCAGAATCCTTGTAATACCGGGCTTTTAAAAGCCTAGCTGTGAGAGATTCTGGTGCTATCAACACACGCCAACCTTGCTTAGCTACTAGAGCTTGATTGAAGCTCATAAGGTCTTTAAAGCCCAACCCTCCTCTGATTTTTGAATGACACATTTTCCCCCACTTAGCCCAATGAATGCTCTTCTTTTCCCCTGACGAGCCCCACCAAAACCTTGCTATCGCCTTTTGAATGTCATCGCAGACTCCCTGAGGCAACCTAAATACACTCATCGCATAAGCCGGGATAGCTTGGGCCACTGCTTTAATCAACACTTCCTTCCTACAACTCGAAAAGAATTTGGACTGCCAGTTGGATATTTTGCTGATCACTCTCAATTTAATCTCGTTGAAGAAGCTAGATTTGTACTTTCCCACCATAGCTGGTAATCCCAAATATTTTGTGTGACTTGACACCACCTCCAAACTCAGTATATTCTTGATTGCTTTCCTCACTTCAGGTTTCGTCTTTCCACTGAAAAATATGGAGTTTTTTTCATAATTAAAAATCTGTCCTGAGGCTTCTGCATACTTATAAAAAATAGCCTTTAATGCTTTACAATCCCTTGTAGATGCTCTAGAGAAAATCAGGCTGTCATCCGCAAATAACAAATGTCAGATTGTAAGGTCTCTACCAAATTTCAACGGCTGGAAAATCTTCTATTCTTCTGCATTCTTCAGTAACTGAGAAAAGGCCTCTGCACACAAAATGAATAGATATGGAGATAATGGACACCCCTGCCGTAGCCCTCTATGCTGCTGAATAAACCCTCTAATGCCCCAATGTTTTTGAATGGTCATAACTTGGCTAATTCCTCTTCTTTAAAAATGCAAGGAACACATAACAAACTGCAGCACCATCCTCCAATGTTTTGACCTCGTGTCAATATCGTCGTGTTTGTTTTTCGTGTCAAAGAGTTCAAACATATCAATAGTTCACCGAAAATAATATGGTGGTGCACAAAAGATATTTCACCCTATTATATCCTAGGAAACAGACGATCTATTTTTTAAGGACATTATATACGCAGACCTCGAGTTTTTTTCTGTATCATTTCTTATTTCGTATTTTTTTCAGTTTAATTTCAGAATATTATTTCATGCTTGCACTACTATATTGTTTATTTTACTAACAGTATTTGGCTCACAATCTTGAATAGAATTGTGAGGATTCTGCTACAGTAAGATTAATCAATAATAAGTTAGGTACTAATAAGGAAATATTTTTGATCTAGAAAGGAGATATAACAGTGGCTTTCATCTCATTCGGGATAGATATCCCTAGTTTAACATATCTTTAGGCATGTCAATTATGTTACTCATATCATATGTTGGCTAAATTATCTCTGAGGGTGAGTAATTTTACAGTTTGGATGGAGGATCTCCCTTCTAAGTTTGTTTCTTTTCTATAATCTATTTCATGCAATGCATCTTACCTTTTTTTTAAAATAAAAAAAAAAATTTTGAAATAAAGATTATAATTCAAAATATTTTTTTTCACTATATTTTTAATGGTAAAAGAGTAGACAAGTCTAAATATTTTTTTTTTATTCCTTAACTTCTCAAGACTCGAACCTGAGATATTTGAAAACTAACTCGATTATACTCTTGAGAGCATGTTATCACTATATGAATTTAAACTCTTAATAGAGTCATGGTTCAAAATTGTAATATAATAACTAAAAAAAGATCTTAAAAAATGAAAAATCTAATACTTATTGAAATGCAAGAAAAGGCCCCATTACAAAATGTTTTTACAAGAGTAGTTTACTTATTAATTTTAAGTAATAAGATGATTGAAAACTAATTCAATTAAGTCATTGGAGGCATTATAATTATTCTTTTTTTTAATTATAAAATTTATTAAAATGACAAAAAATGATCAATAATACATCATCATAGATGACACAAATACAAATCCTAACAGTTAGGATAACTTAAGACTCGAACATAATTAGGACAAAACCTAACAATAAAAAATAAAGTAACGGCTCATATACTAAAATCTATTCTAGCATTGGAGAAATTTTTAGGGATATGTCTTAGTTTACCCAACTTAGATATTGTTGGTAAATACTACATTCAAATTGGAAGAATGAAAATATAATGATTGGTAATATAACATAATACTGTCACCGGATCCGAACAGAGAAACTCATATTAAAGATCTGGTGGCTTAATTAAACCAACAAGAGAATAAAATAAAGAACCCCAAAAATCATAGAAAAAGCTATCCTCGCGATGAGCACCCGCCTCAAGCCATCGAAATCTCGACGCACTAACCATTGGAGCCATTCAACGACTTCATGATGAGTGATAAATATATCACTATTTCCCACTCATTTAACTTAATATTTTGTATAGTTTCTTGAGTTTTGTGAATATTTTGATGTGTTTTGTGTTATTTTGCAGATAAATAAAGTTTCCGGGACATTCTGGAGGTGATTTCGAGTAAAACTGTGAAATTTGGCAAAAAGGGCAAAATTGTAATTTTCGGCGTCGCGACGCTGAGGACTTGCGCGTCGCGACGCCCAGCTTAGCGCCTTTGCCACGTGTCAAAAATTCAACGAGCCGAAATTTCCAGCCGCCTTGCCACGTGTCAAAAATTCAACGACCGAAATTTTTCAGCCGCCATGCCACGTGTCCGGTACGTTGAGAAGACCAATGAGCATCTGCCACGTCAGCGCGTCGCGACGCGCAAAGCTTGCGCGGTCCGACGCGCTCCACCTACTCGGGCCTATAAATAGATTTCGAGTTTTTTTTTGTTTAAATGTACCACTTCCTCTCAAATCTTCTATATAATAAAGAGTTCTCTTCTTAGTTTCTTTTATTCAGTTTTATTTATGCTTTGTAGTAGTAATTCTATCCATCCATGATGGGGTAACTTCTCTATGCTGAGGTAATAAGGTAATACTTTTACTTTTGCTATTTAGATTAATCTCCCTTAAAATATAATATATAAACTATTTAAAATCTGAATTAATAAAGGATACGCCATTCTGGACGGTTGGTTATTCAATTTAAATTGGTTAATCTTGACTTAATGAGGATACCGCCATACTGGTCGGTTGGTTTAAGTTTATATTTCTGTTCCGCCTTATGGCTGGTATATTTGAATTTGACTAATCAGGATACCGCCATTCTGGACGGTTGGTTTAAAATATCACAAGATTATATATTATTTTATTGGGAGATATCTAAATATAAATAGTAGAAGTTGATTCCTTTTGCCTTAGCATTTCTTTTCATTTCTTTGCAAATTATTATTCTACAAATACTTTTCAGCAATTTCACTTTATGTCTTTTAACTTTTTATCAGTTTTAGTTATGTGTTGTAACTAAGTTAAATATCTAGGGTTGTGATAAAATCTAATATCACTGTTTTTAAAAAGGGTTAGATTATAGTTTGGGTAATTTAAAGAGTTATTTGTTGAGTCATAATCTTAATGCCTTTTTATTAACTGGCCATTAATAAAATTGACTAGTTAAACTTAAAATGAACTAGACATAGAGACTTTAAGTTTAAAGACCTTATACTCAACAACCCACGATCTTCTTTAAGGATAGATAAACCTTTAATAGATTTCTTTACGGATAGGAATATACCTGTTGGACGGGGGGGTAATCAATAATTGGAATTCAATCTTAATGAATCTAGGTAATTTAATTGACATAGACATATGATTCAATTTGATTATTCTAGGTATTTGTAAATGACCATCGGAAGAGGCTTTTACATAATTTAGTGTTCCAGATTAATAATTCAATATTTTACCCAACTATAATTTAACTACTTCATCTTTGAATTAATATTGGAAGAATTCACAACCCTAGATAGTCTTAATTCTCATTAATCTACTCTCATATTTCTTTTACTTGTTTTAAATTTAGAATCATCATTATCTTTTCAAAAACACTTGTTAGATATTAGTAATCACTTGACCTCATAAAATTAATAGAATAGATATTAAGTCCTCGTGGGATCGATACTTTTTATACTACTTGAACGATATGTGCGCTTGCGTTTATGTGTGTGTTTACGCCGGTCAAGTTTTTGGCGCCGTTGCCGGGGACTTCTTTATCTTTTATTATTAGTTTTGAGGTTAGATACGTTACTTGTATCTAATTTTCTTTTACTTATTGTTTTCGTTTTATTGTGTTTCAGGTTATCAGAATCTTAATGAGACGAACCATAAGCTTTGAACTACAAACGCTTGACCCAGAAATTGAAAGAACCATAGACAATTGAGAAGGGAAAGGCAACAAAGCCAAGAAGCAATTGTTTACATGGAACCTGAACCTTTGGAGGTTGCACCACCAATTCCCATTCGAGACAGAACCATTCCGGTGGTTGACAGACTCATTTCATGTATTGTACTTCCTCCCTTACCAGCAAATGCAGGTGACATCAAAACTTGCATTCAGATGATTCAGCAATCAATGCAATTTGGGGGGAATGCAACTGAAGATCCTAATGGCCACATCAGCAACTTCCTGGAAGTTTGCGGTACTTTTAATTACAACGAGAGAGCTGAAGAAGCAATGCGACTGCGTGTTTTTCCATACTCTTGAAGGACAGAGCTAAAGCTTGGCTACATTCACTTCCAGCTGGTTCCATCACCACTTGGAACGCTTTAGCCACCAAATTTCTTGCAAAGTACTTTCCACCAGCCAGAACTGGAAAGTTGAGGAATGACATCACATCCTTTGTACAACAAGAATCAGAAACTCTCTACGAAGCTTGGGAAAGGTACAAAGATTTGCTCAGGAAATGTCCTCACCATGAGATTCCAAAATGGCTTCAAGTTCAAACATTCTATAATGGACTTTCTGGAATAATGAGAACCACAATTGATGCCGCTGCTGGAGGAGCATTGATGGCAAAAGGAGAAGAACAAGCTTGGGACCTAATTGAAGAAATGGCCAACAACAATTCCTTGTGGCCAACAGAAAGGAGCATGATTCAACGAATTGCTGGAATTTATGAGGTTGGAGCCAATTCAGCAGTCAGTACCAAGCTGGATCAGATATGCAAATTCATGGAGACTTTCGGCATGCAAAGCAACATTGGATCCACAAATTCACCATATGGAGGAGCACCAGAACAAAATCAACATGAAGAAACGGTGAATTATGTCAACAATTTCAACAGACAGGGGAATAATCCATATTCCAACACCTACAATCCAGGGTGGAGGAATCATCCCAATTTCTAATGGAGCAACAATTCAGGGCAAAGGAACTATCCACCACCTGGATTCCAGTAATAGAACAAAAGCCAGGAAATTGAAAAAGACCCATAAATGAAAGATTGGCTTGCAGAGATGTTTAAAAAGCAACAAGCAGCATATGATGCTATGTTTCAAAGCCAATCTGCTTCCATCAAAGCACTGGAGAATCAAATTGGACAACTGGCCAATGCTCAGAGTTACAGACTACCAGGAAATCTTCCTAGCAATACAGAACCAAATCCAAGGAACCGAGGGAAGGAGCAATGTCAAGCCATCACCTTAAAAAGTGGTACTGAAATCAACAAAGATGTTGGAATCAAGGCAACCATTGAAGATGTTCCAGAAGAAACAGAGAAACAGATGGAGAAAAAAAGAAGCAAAGGAAAAAAAAGAACAGATCACTCCACCTCCACCTTTTCCTCAGCGTCTTCAGAAAAGCAAACTGGACAAGCATTTCGCTCGATTCTTGGAGGTTTTCAAAAAGCTGCACATCAACATCCCATTTGCAGAAACTTTGGAACAAATGCCCAGTTATACTAAATTCATGAAAGACATTCTTTCACGAAAATGGAGATTGGGAGATTATGAGACATTAGCATTATCAGAAGAATGCAGCGCCATCATTCAGAGAAAACTTCCCCCAAAGTTGAAGGATCCTGGAAGTTTCACCATTCCTTGCATCATAGGAGAACATAATTTTGGTAAGACTTTATGTGATTTAGGTGCAAGTGTTAACTTAATGCCTTTTCTATTTTCAGGAAACTGCAGATTGGAGAAGCAATGCCTACTTCAGTTTCACTACAACTTGCTGATCGAACGCTCGCATTTCCAAGAGGAGTGTTGAGAATGTGTTAGTTAAAGTTGACAAATTCATTTTCCCAGCAGATTTTATTGTCCTTGATATGGAGGAAGACGCAGACGTGTCAATCATCCTCGGAAGACCATTCTTGGCTACAGGTCGAACCATTATTGATGTACAAAAAGGATAATTAACCATGAGGGTACATGACCAGAAGAGTAACATTCAATGTTTTCAAGGCAATGAATTTCCCAGATGATGAAAAGGGAGGAATGTTTCAGACTTGATGTGATACACAGTACCATTCAGAACTCCAAAGCAATGCAAAGTTCTACTGACAAACTTAAAACATGTCAATTGCCTGTGGAGCCTGAAGATAAAGCTTCTTTTGTACTGAAAGAGCCAATTCATGCACTACAAGCAACATAAGAGAAAAAGATCCACCAGCTCAACGAATTGGAGGAATTTCACAAACAGCCTTTTGAGGATGCCAAATTATACAAAGAAAAGGCAAAGAAAAGACATGATGAGAAATTAGTGCGCATACAACTGGAACCAGGGCAGAAGGTACTGTTAAACAAATCAAGGGGGAAATTCTTCCCTTGGAAGCCAAAATCACGGTGGTCAGGTCCATTTGTGATCACCAAAGTTTTACCAGATAGAGCCGTTGAGATACATAATCATGACTCCAACAAAACTTTCAAGGTTAAAAACAGGCGTGTCAAGCACTACTGGGGAGAACCGTTGGAGCGACAAAAAGAAAGTGTCACACTTTCAGATCTGGCATAAAGTTCAGGCAGTCACGTCTAGCTGATGACTTAAAACTTAGCGCTCGCAGGGAGGCAACCCATGCAATTGTGTATAAATTGTGATTTGGTATGATTTAATTTTGTGTGTTTAGTTTTTGCAGATTAAGACATTTCAAGATGGAAGAAGCTCTCGCAAGTCTTCACAAGCAATTTCCTTCTCTCCCTCAAAAATCTCTGATGAAAGTTTACAAAGCTCGCTTGGAACGAATGAGACTACTGATGATCAAAGGTATTCCTACTGATATTTGTTGGGTAATCGAAGCACGTATCCGTCTAGCAGGTGAGTTTTCTGAGACTTGTAGTTCTTATTTACCTGGTTTTGGAAGAAGCACCTATGCAAAGAAACGTAGAGCTAAGCAAATGGGTGTTTGTTACAAATGTGCGCGTTGGAATTGCAATACTCGTTGTCGTTCTTTAGGAATGGTGTCTGATAATCGTGAAGATAAAATTAAATTCATTAGGGATGGCTTGAGTAAGGAGTCTGTAGATGATATATCTTCAACTCTTGAGACGCATCCCAGTGGATATGTTCATATAGCCATTCACAAATTACACACACAATTCCAAAAGAAAAGACAACAATTAAGTCTAGGGAATCTGACTCAAAAAGACCCTGTTTGCCAATTTATAAGAAAATTGGATGGGAAGCTTGTTCCTGACGCATAGATGTCAATCAAGCCGCTACTTTTCTTGTACATATTATATCTTTTTGTCTTTTTCTAATAATTGATTTGTTTTGTTTTTGTTTTCTCCGACAGGATCCAGACTTTTTTGAC
The DNA here is from genome assembly GCA_019454045.1 of Zanthoxylum bungeanum. Taxonomy (NCBI): domain Eukaryota; kingdom Viridiplantae; phylum Streptophyta; class Magnoliopsida; order Sapindales; family Rutaceae; genus Zanthoxylum; species Zanthoxylum bungeanum. The sequence goes on along the minus strand of SKCR01023473.1, from coordinate 270,041 downwards.
TCACACGATTTATTTTACTATTTTGCTATTAAACGTCCTTTGGAAGATATTAGTGCTATTATTTTACTCACCCTTTTCAGGTATATAAATTCAATTCATCATTGCACTTTTGAAGACATCCATAGTAAAAAAATGGAAGCCACTTCAAGAAGACGAGTTGAAAACATCTGTGTGTTTTGTGGTAGTAGTGTTGGTACTAAACCACAATACATAGAAGCAGCACAAGAATTGGGTCGAGTCTTAGCTGCAAGGAATATGCACTTAATATATGGCGGAGGCAATCTTGGACTAATGGGGATCGTTTCAAAGGCCGTACAAGAAGGAGGCAGTCATGTTTTGGGAATCATCCCAAAACCCTTGGCAGAGGCAAATCTTATTGGATCATCAAACGGAGAGGAACTGATCGTGCCAGGTATGTCTGAACGACTGGTTGAAATGATTAACCGTTCTGATGCTTTTATTGCTTTGCCAGGTGGCTTGGGTACATTGGAGGAAATTTTTATAGTACTATCTTGGGCGAACCTGAACATACACCAGAAACCGCTTGGACTGCTCAACGTTGATGGATTTTATGATTTTCTTTGTTTGTGTGTTCTTGATGATGCCCGAGAAATGGGTTCGTGTCAAAACCTATGAAAGAACTCCTTTTTACTTACTGCCAGGTCTGCTCCATCTACTTGACCAACTCATAGCCTATGAACCACAAGTTGACCCTATCATTTCAAAGATAAAATGGTCTGATGATGATCGTGGTAAGAGGCGTCGTGTTAATCTGGATCTTAACCTTTAATTTGCTGTAGTAATTCAGCCAACCAGGTACTATCTTCTAAACTCTTCTTCTACTGTTTAAGACATTGGGGACAATGTCTCATTTAGGTTTGGGGGTGAGGAATAGTTAATAGTACTTGTTTGTATTGTGTTTTTATTTTTAGTCCAAAATTTTTCGAAAAATACAAAAAAATTAAAATTTTAAAAATTACAAAAATTTTGCAAAAATCAAGGCATATTTAAAGCTAGGTGATGGTTTGGTGTCTTCCTTCACTCACTACCTTTCTATAAGGAAAAGCTGTGAGGCACCTAGATAATCATTCACTTGTAGCGTGTTGTGATAGACTAGTTTGGAGGACTCGTTGTTTATTCCTGACACCAAGCGATAAGAGCCTAAGGGGCTTGGGTATTTAAGTGAGCCTCGCTCCACCCTCCCTCTGGGGAATCTACAACGGGAAGTCCATTCGACAGTTAGTCACACACCATAAACTCGTTGGCACGTACCATAAGGTATAAAAAAGGTGCGTTCACTTGGTCGCTTGAACCCTTGAGTGGGGAGTCCTAGTTGTGAACAATCCTTCGTCAGCGAGAGCCTTTGATTAAACTTCTAAAACCACATGTAAATTATAGTTATATGACCAGTAGAAATGTTTTGTTGTTATGTTGACTAAAAAGATGAAATTGGTAAGAAATAGCTGTGTAAGGAATTTCCACTCCTGAGACGTATTTCAAACCTAATTCAAAACAAGTTAATTTTTGTTTATTCACTTTTGAATTATTAAATCTGTAAATTCTCCATAAAACTGACTAAAATGATCTTCATATACTTAGTTGGCAGATATTATCAACATACATGGTAACATACGGACATAGGATAAAATTGAAAAGATTGTAATATTCAGTGCTATAGTTTAATTGGAGAAGCATCTCAAAAAAAGTGATGGAATAAAAAAAAAATATATATATATATACATCTGAGATCCGAGTTATTAAGTCTGTAAGGGTATTTTACCTAGTGCCCTAAAACCAACTGGTTTGGGAGTCACTGGCCCAAAGCTCGTTACATGGATCAAAATGATAATAAAAATATATATATGTATATATATCTGAAGTCTGAGTAATTAAGTCCTTAGGGGTGTCTTAACACCTGATGCCCTAAAGCCAACTGGTTTGGGAGCCACCGACCTAAAGCTCGCTACATAGATGGAAGATATTGTATATAAATAAAAAAAATAAAAAAAAAATCAAATAAAAAAAATAAAAAAAAAAAAATTTATTCCATTACTACAAAAGATGTGAATCTGATAAAACTTTAGGACAAAAATATTACTCTCTTATCAACTGCACTTATGATGTTGTGGGCAAAAATGAGTTGTTTAATATTTTGTTGGCTGTGTATATGAAGAATGGTAAAAATAATCGGAGAATTTACTTATTCAGTAATTTAAATGAAACAAAACAACTAGTAAACTTGGAGTAGAAGTTTCACCTGATTAGTCACTAACATCTTTATTCTCTTTTCGCTTGTCTTTTTGCTTTTGTGTGCATTAGTTTCACTACCTTTTTACTTTTGTAAAATGTTTGTGGGTATCATTGCTGTAAACCTTCACGAGACTACAACTCGTCCACTAGGGACACCTAGGGGTTTAAAGGCTTGTTGCATATGCTAAATGCAATCGTGATCCCTACGAAAGTGGCTTAGTTAAAATTTTATTATGTTATTTTATTTTGCTCGAGGACTAGCAAAATGTTAGGTTTGGGGGTGTGATGAGTGATAAATGTATCACTATTTCCCACTCATTTAACTTAATATTTTGTATAGTTTCTTGAGTTTTGTGAATATTTTGATGTGTTTTGTTTATTTTGCAGATAAATAAAGTTTCAGGACATTCTGGAGGTGATTTGGAGCAAAACTGTGTGAAATTTGGCAAAAAGGGCAAAATTGTAATTTTCGGCGTCGCGACGCTGAGGACTTGCGCGTCGCGAGCCCAGCTTAGCCGCCTTGCCACGTGTCAAAAATTCAACGAGCCGAAATTTCCAGCCGCCTTGCCACGTGTCAAAAATTCAACGAGCCGAAATTTTTCAGCGCCATGCCACGTGTCCGGTGCGTTGAGAAGAACCAATGAGCATCTGCCACGTCAGCGCGTCGCGACGCGCAAGCTTTGCGCGGTCCGACAACGCTCCACCTACTCGGGCCTATAAATAGATTTCGATTTTTCAGTTTTAAATGTACCACTTCCTCTCAAATCTTATATATAAATAAAGAGTTCTCTTCTTAGTTTCTTTTATTCAGTTTTATTTATGCTTTGTAGTAGTAATTCTATCCATCCATGATGGGGTTAACTTCTCTATGCTGAGGTAATAAGGTAATACTTTTACTTTTGCTATTTAGATTAATCTCCCTTAAAATATAATATATAAACTATTTAAAATCTGAATTAATAAAGGATACCGCCATTCTGGACGGTTGGTTATTCAATTTAAATTGGTTAATCTTGACTTAATGAGGATACCGCCATACTGGTCGGTTGGTTTAAGTTTATATTTCTGTTCCGCCTTATGGCTGGTATATTTGAATTTGACTTAATCAGGATACCGCCATTCTGGACGGTTGGTTTAAAATATCACAAGATTATATATTATTTTATTGGGAGATATCTAAATAGTAAATAGTAGAAGTTGATTCCTTTTGCCTTAGCATTTCTTTTCATTTCTTTGCAAATTATTATTCTACAAATACTTTTCAGCAATTTCACTTTATGTCTTTTAAGTTTTTATCAGTTTTAGTTATGTGTTGTAACTAAGTTAAATATCTAGGGTTGTGATAAAATCTAATATCACTGTTTTTAAAAAGGGTTAGATTATAGTTTGGGTAATTTAAAGAGTTATTTGTTGAGTCATAATCTTAATGCCTTTTTATTAACTGGCCATTATAAAATTGACTAGTTAAACTTAAAATGAACTAGACATAGGGACTTTAAGTTTAAAGACCTTATACTCAACAACCCACGATCTTCTTTAAGGATAGATAAACCTTTAATAGATTTCCTTACAGGATAGGAATATACCTGTTGGGCGGGGGTAATCAATAATTGGAATTCATCTTAATGAATCTAGGTAATTTAATTGACATAGACATATGATTCAATTTGATTATTCTAGGTATTTGTAAATGACCATCGAAGAGGCTTTTACATAATTTAGTGTTCCAGATTAATAATTCAATATTTTACCCAACTATAATTTAACTACTTCATCTTTTAATTAATATTGGAAGAATTCACAACCCTAGATAGTCTTAATTCTCATTAATCTACTCTCATATTTCTTTTACTTGTTTTAAATTAGAATCATCATTATCTTTTCAAACAACTTGTTAGATATTAGTAATCACTTGACCTCATAAAATTAATAGAATAGATATTAAGTCCTCGTGGGATCGATACTTTTTATACTACTTGAACGATACGTGCGCTTGCGTTATACGTATCGCCACATGCAGAATCAGTAGCAGAAGAAAAGCACAAGCAACAAAAGAATAACAATATATAGATGCAAATAAACAAAAAAAATAGTAAAACAAAAACAAAAAGACCGTTGAACATTAAAACATAAACTAAAAAAATGAAAATAAAAAAAATAAAATTAAAAAGGAAAAATATAATGAGATTCCGTGGGAGAGAGAAACTCCCTCCCGGTCGAGAATGCCAACTTTTTACACTATTAGGGATGAGGCGTGATGGCTGCCAATTAAGGATGGGGACTGTGGGGGCCGGGAACGTTAAGAGGATAATTTTTTATATCTGTTGGTTAGACGGATCGAATACGGGTATTGACATCTGATGAGTGGTAATTATATCATTATTTCCCACTCATTTGACCTAATATTTTGTATAGTTTCTTGCGTTTTGTGAATATTTTGATGTGTTTTGTGTTATTTTGTAGATAAATAAAGTTTCAGGACTCTCTGGAGGTGATTTGGGCCCAAAACAATGAAAATTGGGCAAAATGACATTTTAGTGATTTTGGCGCGTCGCGACGCGCAAGCCTTTGGCGTCGCGACGCCTAACATGCACCAAGACTTCTAACGTGCGCCGGGTCCACAAGTCAGAATCTGAGAAGTTTGACTTTGCGAATGTGCGTCGTGCCACGTGTCACCATCACAGCCGATCTGCTAACGTGCGCCGTGCCACGTGTCATCATCCTACGGTGCCGACAGTCGCCATCGCCACGTGTCACTCCACGTGTCTGCCACGTCATCATCCACATCACCGGTTGACCGAGTCAAAGTGCCACGTCATCATCAGCCAATCACAGCATGCCACATGTCGCAATTCTATGGTGCCGACAATCACTTTCGCCACGTGTCGCCACATCAGCTCAATTATTGACTCATTTATCCAAATTGACACGTGGCAGATAAGAATCTGAAATCAGCCAATCACAAGCCGCCACGTCAGCTCAATCATTCAGCTCCCAGCCGCCTTGCCACGTGTCACCTTATCACCTTATCCAGAATCCCACGCGACGAACCAGAAGCTGCCACATCTACAATCACGCGCATCGCGACGCGGACACCCTACTGACGCCTATAAATAGAGCTCGAAATTTCAGTTTCAGATGTACCTTCCCCTCAGAATTCTCTGATGTAAATAGAGAGTTTTCTATCTAGTTTCTTTTAAATTTTAGTTTTGTAATTAATTTTAATTACGTTCTGTAATAATAGTAATTTACTTTTTTACTTTTACAGTTTTTACTATTCAACATGAGGAGGTAACTTCCCATTGCTAGGGTGAAAGATAATTCTTTTACTGTTGATATTTAGATTAATCTCCCTTGAATATAATATATTCACTATTTAAAATATTGACTTAATGAGGATACCGCTATATTGGTCGGTTGATAATTCATTTTAATCTGGTTTAAACCTGACTAAGCAAGGATACCGCCAGATTGGTCGGTTGGTAATTAAATTTTCTTACCGCCTATATGGCTGATTTATTTTTGTACCGCATTTATGGCTGGTTGGACTTAATTTGAATTAATCAGGTTACCGCCTATATGGCTGGTTGGTAAAATAATCACAAGTTAATATATTATATTAATGGAGATATCTAAATAGTAAATAGTAAAAGTTGATCTTTTTACCTTTAGCATTTTTTATTGTTATTGTATTTTACTTTTCAACTTTTACTTTACCGCAATTACTTTTCAGCATTTTTACTTTATGTCTTTTACTTTTAAGTTTTTACTAGCCCTAGTTATGTGTCGTAACTAAGTTAGTTATCTGGGGTTGTGATGAATTCTAATATCACCGGTTTATAAGGGGTTATTTTATAGTTTGGCTAATTTAAAGGTTTACTTATTAAGTCTTAAGCTTAATGCTTCTTGTTGTCTGATCACCAATAAGATTGATGTGGTAAATCTAAAATAAACTTAACAAAGGAATTTTAGGTTTCAGCCTTAGACTTAATAGCCCACGATCTTCCTTGAGGATAGATAACCCTTTAATAGATTTCCTTACAGGATAGACATATACCTATCAGGCGGGGGTAGCTATAATTGGAACTTAAACTTAATGAATCCAGATAATTTGGTTGACATAGACATATGGTTCAATTGGGTTAAACTGGGTATTTGCGTCTGACCATCGACAGAGGCTTTTGCATAATTTAGTGTTCCAGGTTAGTAAACCGATTATTACACAACTATGAAATAACCACTTCATCTTTTAAAAGATATTAGAAAGATCACACAACCCTAGATAGTTTCCTAATATTGAATTTTCTTAAACCTACTTTTGTGCAATTTTATTTACTTGTTTTTAAATTTAGAATCATCACCATTTCAAATCAATCAATCAACATTTTAGATACTAGTAATCATTTGACCTCATAAAATTAATAGATTAGGTATTAAGTCCTCGTGGGATCGATACTTTTTATACTACTTGAACGATACGTGCGCTTGCATTATACGCATGTGATTGCACCGCTCAAGTTTTTGGCGCCTTTGCCGAGACTTATTTATCTTTCACTATTAGTTTAGAGGTTACATATATTTACTTGTATCTAATTTCTTTTTACTTACTGTTTTTTTGTTTTCTTGTGTTTCAGGTTCTCAGAAACTTCATGAGACGAACCAGAAGCTTTGAACTCCGACCGCTTACCCAGAACTTGAAAGAGCCATCAGACAGTTGAGAAGGGAAAGGAAAGAAGGCCAAGAAGTTTTAGTCAACATGGAACCTGAACCTTTGGAAGTTGCACCACCAATTTCCATTCGAGATAGAACCATTCTGGTGGTTGACAGACTCATTTCTTGTATTGTACTTCCTCCCTTACCAGTAAATGCATGTGACATCAAAACATGCATTTAGATGATTCAGCAGTCAGTTCGTTTAGGGGGAATGCAATTGAAGATCCTAATGCCCACATCAGCAACTTCCTGGAAGTTTGCGGCACTTTCAATTACAACCGAGAAGAAGAAGAAGCAATGAGACTGCGTATTTTCCCATACTCCTTGAAGGACAAAGCTAAAGCTTGGCTACATTCACTACCAGCAGGTTCCATCACAACTTGGAACACTTTAGCCACCAAATTTCTTGCAAAGTACTTTCCACCAGCCAGAACTGGAAAGCTGAGGAATGACATCACATCCTTTGTACAACAAGACTCAGAAACTCTCTACGAAGCTTGGGAAATATACAAAGATTTGCTCCGGAAATGTCCTCACCATGAGATTCCAAAATGGCTTCAAGTCCAAACCTTCTATAATGGACTTTCTGGACTGATGAGAACCACAATCGATGCTGCTGCTGGAGGAGCTTTAATGGCAAAAGGAGAAGATCAAGCCTGTGACCTAATCGAAGGAATGGCCAACAACAATTCCTTGTGGCCAACAGAAAAAAGCATGATCCAAAGAATTGCAGGAATTTATGAAAGTGGAGCCAATACAGCAGTCAACGCCAAGCTGGATCAGATATGCAAATTCATGGAGACTCTTACCACTGGATCCACAAGTTCACCATATATAGGAGCACTAGAACCAAACCAACTTGAAGAGACGATGAATTATGTCAACAATTTCAACAAACAGGGGAACAATCCATATTCCAACACCTACAACCCAGGGTGGAGGAATCATCCCAATTTTTCATGGAGCAACAATTCAGGACAAAAGAACAATCCACCACTGGATTTCAACAGAGAACTATCCACTACCAGGATTTTAACAACAGAACAAAGGCCAGGAACATGAAAAAGAACCAGAAATGAAAGAATGGATTGCAGAGATGTTCAAAAAGTAACAAGCAGCATATGATGCTATCTTTCAGAGCCAATCTGCTTCCATCAAAGCTCTGGAGAATCAAATCGGACAACTGGCCAATGCTCAAAGTTACAGACCGCCAGGTAATCTTCCCAGCCACACACAGACCCAATCCAAGGAACCGAGGGAAGGAGCAATGTCAAGCCATCACCTTGAAAAGCGGTACTGAAATCAACAAAGATGTTGGAATCAAGGCAACAATTGAGGAGAAGTTCAAAAGAAACAAAACAACAGATGGAGGAAAAAGAAGCAAAGGAAAAAGAAAAAGGTCAGATCACTCCATCTCCACCTTTTCCACAACAACTTCAGAAAAACAAACTGGACAAGCAGTTCGCTCGATTCCTGGAGGTGTTCAAAAAGATTCACATCAACATTCCATTTGCAGAAGCCTTGGAAGAAATGCCCAGCTATGTAAAATTCATGAAAGTCATTCTTTCACGAAAACGAAGATTGGGAGATTACGAGACAATATCATTGACGGAAGAATGCAGTGCCATCATTCAGAGGAAACTTCCCCCAAAGCTGAAAGATCCTGGCAGTTTCACTGTCCCATGCACCATTGGAGAACACTATATCGGTAAGGCTTTATGTGACTTAGGTGCAATGTTAATTTGATGCCTTTTTCTATTTACAGGAAACTGTAAATTGGAGAAGCAATGCCTACCTCAGTCTCATTACAACTTGTTGATCGAACGCTCGTATTTCCAAGAGGTGTTGTTGAAGATGTGCTGGTCAAAGTCGACAAACTCATCTTCCAGCAGATTTCATTATCATTGACATGGAGAAGACAAAGATGTGTCTATCATCCTTGGAAGACCATTCTTGGCGACAGGATGAACTGTGATTGATGTACAAAAAGGAGAACTAACCATGAAAGTTCAGGACCAAGAAGTTACTTTCAATATTTTCAAAGCCATGAAATTCCCGAGCGATGAAAAGGAAGAAGAATGCTTCAGAGTTGATGTTGTTGATAGTATCGTTCAGGATACTGAGCTAAATCCCACGGATACACTTGAAGCTTGCATCACCAACATGACTGACAGCGAGTTAGATGCTGAAATCCTGGAATGTATCAACTACCTTGACAAACCATTCCAATTCAAAGCGACACCACAAGTGGAAAGCCTGGAACTGCCAAAGAAAGATTGAATCAAGCCTTCGATTGAAGAACCACCACAGCTGGAGCTGAAGTTACTTCCGAGCCATCTCAGGTATTCATTTCTTGGAAACTCTTCTGAATTACCAGTTATTATTTCTTCTTCACTAACATTGGAGCAGAAAGAAAAGTTACTGAGAGTATTACGAGAGCACAAAAGAGCCATTGGCTGGACTATAACGGACATTCGAGGCATTAGTCCATCATTTTGCATGCACAAGATTCTGATGAATGATGAGTACAAACCCACAGTGGAGCATCAACGGAGACTCAATCCAATCATGAAGGAGGTCGTAAAGAAAGAAATCATCAAATGGTTGGATGCTGGCATCATTTACCCCATCTCAGATAGTACTTGGGTGAGTCCTATGCAGTGTGTGCCGAAGAAAGGAGGAATCACTATGGTTACCAATGAAAAGAATGAGCTAATCCCAACCAGAACAGTGACTGGATGGAGAGTATGCCTGGACTACCGAAAGCTTAACAAAGCAACACAAAATGACCATTTTCCACTACCATTCATTGACCAAATGTTAGACAGACTGGCGGGGCATGAGTTCTATTATTTTCTGGATGGATATTCAGGGTACAATCAGATTGCCATCGCACCAGAAGATTAGGAGAAAACTACCTTTACATGTCCCTATGGTACTTTTGCTTTCCGCAGAATGCCATTTGGATTATGTAATGCCCCCGCTACATTTCAGCGTTGCATGATGGCCATCTTCTCAGACATGTTGGAGCAGAGCATGGAGGTTTTCATGGATGACTTTTCTGTGTTTGGAGACTCATTTGACCACTGCTTGCAAAATTTGGAACATGTGTTACAAAGGTGCAAAGATACAAATCTGGTGCTCAATTGGGATAAATGTCATTTCATGGTACATAAGGGCATTGTTCTTGGACACCGGATCTCACAAAAAAGAATTGAGGTAGACAAAGCAAAGATTGAAACAATTGAAAAACTACCTCCGCCGACATCTATCAAAGGGATTCGGAGCTTTCTCGGACATGCATGTTTTTACAGGAGATTTATCAAAGACTTTTCCAAGATTGCTAAACCTCTGTGGAATCTTCTCGAGAAGGATGTGCCTTTCAACTTCACCAAAGAATGTCAGGAAGCTTTCGAGATCTTAAAACAGAAGCTGATTTCTGCCCCCATCATTGTAGCACCAGACTGGACCCTTCCATTTGAAGTGATATGTGATTCTTGTGATTTTGCTGTAGGTGCATTTTTGGGACAATGCAAAGCAAAGATTTTCCACACCATTTACTACTCCAGCAGAACTTTGAATGAAGCTCAACCCAACTACACAACCACTGAAAAGGAGTTGCTTGCAGTTGTGTACGCTTTTGAAAAATTCCGCTCCTATCTGCTGGGTCCCAAAGTGGTGGTCTACACAGATCATTCAGTAATCAAATATCTGATCACGAAGAAAGATGCCAAACCCAGATTGATCCGTTGGATACTTCTTCAACAAGAATTTGACGTAGAGATTCGAGATAGGAAATGGACAGAGAATCAGGTGGCAGAACATCTATTGAGGCTCGAGAATGGAGAAACACCTGGCAAAGAGCTGTTAGCCATAAAACAGCAAGATGCCCATTGGTATACTGACTATGTCAACCACATTGTGTCAGGAAAATGGCCGTTGGAATGGACAACTCAGCAACGGAAGAAATTCTTCAAAGAAGTTAAGCATTTTATCTGGGATGAGCCGTACCCGTTCAAATGGTGTGCTGATCAATTATTGAGATGGTGTGTTCCACATGAGGAAGTCAACAGTGTTTTGCAGCACTGTCATTCATCACCATATGGCAGACACTTCAGCGGAAACAAAACTGCAGCCAAAGTCCTACAATCAGGTTTGTTCTGGCCCACTCTTTTTAAAGATGCTTATCTTTTTGCTCTTCAATGTGACAGGTGCCAGAAAACGGGGAATATTTCGAGGAGAAATGAAGGACCGTTGCAAAACATTCTAGAAGTGGAAATATTCAATGTGTGGGGTATTGATTTCATGGGACCTTTTGTTCCATCATTCGGAAACCTGTACATCCTGGTTGCTGTAGACTACGTCTCCAAATGGGTCGAAGCAATTGCACTGCCATCCAATGATTCAAAAGTGGTGATCAAATTCCTGAAAAAGAACATTTTCACTCGGTTCGGAACACCTCGTGCAATTATCAGTGATGGTGGCACACATTTCTGTAACAGATACTTTGATGTACTCTTATCCAAATACAGAGTTACTCACAAAGTTGCCATTGCTTATCATCCACATTCAAATGGACAGGTTGAAGTTTCAAACAGGGAAATCAAAAGAATCTTGGAGAGAACTGTTGGATCAACAAGGAAAGATTGGTCTACAAAACTAGATGATGCATTATGGGCCTACCGAACAGCTTACAAGACACCCATTGGTATGTCCCCATATCGATTGGTGTTTGGGAAAGCGTGCCATCTGCTAGTTGAGCTTGAACACAAGGCGTACTGGGCACTGAAGAAGTTGAATCTTGATTCATAAGCTGTAGGAGAGAAACGACTTCACCAACTCAACGAATTGGAGGAATTTCGCTTACAGGCTTATGAGAATGCCAGATTGTACAAGAAAAGACCAAGAAATGGCATGATCGAAAAATAGTGCACAGACAGTTGGAACCAAAGCAGCAAGTGTTGTTGTACAATTCACGGTTTAAACCTTTCCCTAGAAAGTTGAAATCAAAGTGGTCAGGTCCATTTGTGATCACTTAGGTTTTACCATATGGAGCTGTTGAGTTACTGGATCCCAACACCAATGAAACATTCAAGGTTAACAGTTAGCGTGTCAAACACTATTGGGGAGAATCATTTGAGCAACAAAAAGAAAGTGTCACATTTTCAGATCCCAACACCAATGAAACATTCAAGGTTAACAGTTAGCGTGTCAAACACTATTGGGGAGAATCATTTGAGCAACAAAAAGAAAGTGTCACATTTTCAGATCCAACCTAACGATCGAGAAGTCACGTCTAGCTGATTACTTTAAACTTAGCGCTAGCAGGGAGGAAACCCATGCAATTTGTGTATATTTGTGATTTGGTGTGATTTAATTTGGTGTGTTTAGTTTTTACAGATGAAGACATTTCAGGATAGAAGAAGTTCTCGCAAAACTTCACAAGCAATTTCCTTCTCTCCCTCAAAACTCTCTGATGAAAGTCTACAAAGCTCGCTAGGAACGGATGAGATTACTAACGATCCATGGTGTTCCTAATGATATTCGTTGGGTAATTGAAGCAAGGGTCCGATTGGCAGGTGAGTCTTCTGAATCTTTTATTTCACATCTGCCTGGTTTTGGAAGAAGCACATATGCAAAGAAACGTAGAGCTAAACAAATGGGTGTTTGTTACAAATGTACACGCTGGAATTGCAATACTCGTTGTCATTCTTTAGGAATGGTGTCTGATAATCGCGAAGATAAAATTAAATTCATTAGGGATGGCTTGAGTAAGGAGTCTGTAGATAATATATCTTCGACTCTTGAGACGCATCCCAATGGATATGTTTATATAGCAATTCGCAAATTACATACACAATTTCAAAAAGAAAGACAACAGTTAAGTCTCGGGAATCTGACTAAAAAAGAACGTGTTTGTCAATTTATAAGAAAATGGTACGGGAAGCTTTTCCATGATGCATAGACGTCAATCAAGCCGCTACTTTTCTTGTACATATTATATCTCTTTGTCTTTTCCTAATAATTGTGATTTGTTTTGTTGTTTTCTTTTATTTTCTCTGACAGGATCCAGACCTTTTTGACTATCACGATTTATTTTACTGTTAACTAATAATTGTCATTTGGCAGGTACTAGTGCTATTATTTTACTCACCCTTTTCAGGTGTTATAAATTCAACTCATCATTGCACTTTTGAAGACATCCAGAGTAAAACATGGAAGCCACTTCAAGAAGACGAGTTGAAAATGTCTGTGTGTTTTGCGGTACTAGTGTTGGTGTTAAGCCACAATACGTAGAAGCATCACATGAATTGGGTCGAGTCTTAGCTGCAAGGAATATGCACTTAGTATATGGCGGAGGCAATCTTGGACTAATGGGGATTGTTTCAAAGGCCGTACAAGAAGGAGGCAATCACATTTTGGGAATCATCCCAAAACCCTTGGCGGAGGCAAATCTTATTGGACCATCAAACAGAGATGAACTGATCGTGCCAGGTATGTCTGAACGATTGGTAGAAATGATTAACCGTGCTGATGCTTTTATTGCTTTTCCATGTGGCTTGGGTACATTGGAGGAAATTTTTACAGTGTTATCTTGGGCGAACCTGAACATACACCAGAAACCGCTTGGACTATACAACGTTGAAGGATTTTATGATTTTCTTTGTGTGTTTCTTGATGATGCCCGGAGAAATGGGTTCGTGTCAAAACCTATGAAAGAACTTCTCTTCACTGCCAGAACTGCTCCGGATCTAATTGACCAAATCTTAGCATATGAACCACAAATTGACCATATCCTTTCAAAGATAAATTGGTCCGAGGACGATCGTGGTAAGAGGCGTCGGATTAATCTGGATCTTAATCTTTAACTTTTCGTGTAGAATTTCAGCTAACCATGTACTATCTTCCAAGCTCTTTTTCTATTGTTTAAGACATTGGGGACAATGTCTCATTTAGGTTTGGGGGAGGAAATTAGTTAATTAGTATCTTGTTTTTAGTTGGGTATTGTTTTTATTTTTAGTCCAAAATTTTTCGAAAAATACAAAAAAAAATTTCAAAATTTTCAAAAATTAAAAAATATTTTGCGTTTTTGTGTTTTTATTTTGACTAAAAAGGTGAAATTGATAAGAGATAGCTGAGTAATGAGTTTTCACTCCTGAGACGTATCTCAAACCTATTTCGGAACAAGTTAATTTTTGTTTATTTCATTTTAAATTATTTAATTTGTGAATTCTCCATAATACTGACTAAAATGGATCTTCATATGCTCAGTTGGTAGGTATTATCAACATGCATAGTAACATACAGACATGAGCTAAAATTGAAAAATTTGTAATATTCAGTGCTCTATTTTAATTGGAGGAAGCATCTCAAAAAGTAATAGAGTAAAAAAAAACGTCTGAGGTCCGAGTTATTAAGTCTGTAAGGGTGTTTTAACACCTAGTGCCCTAAAGTCAACTGGTTTGGCTGTAAGGGTGTTTTAACACCTAGTGCCCTTAAGTCAACTGGTTTGGGAGTCACTGGTCCAAAGCTCGCTACATGGATCAAGGATGTTGCAAAAAAATATATATATCTGAAATCTGAGTAATTAAGTCTGTAGGGGTGTCTTAACACCTGGTGCCCTAAAGCCAACTGGTTTGGAGCCACCGACCCAACACTCGCTACATAGATGAAAGATATTGTATATAAATAAAAAAACATCAAAAATCAAAGAAAAAATCAGAAGAATTATTCCATTGCTACAAAAAGGTGTGAATTCTGATAAAACTTTAGGACAAAAATATTACTCTCTTATCAACTGCACTTGTGACTGTTGTGGGCAAAAAAGAGTTGTTTAATATTCTGTTGGCTGTGTATATGGAAAATGGTAAATATAATCGGAGAATTTACTTATTCAGTAATTTAGAAAGAAAGAAAACAACTAGTAACTTGGAGTAGAAGTTTCACCTGATTAGTCACTAACTTCTTTATTCTCTTTTCGCTTGTCTTTTTGTTTTTGTGTGCATTAGTTTCACTATATTTTTACTTTTGTAAAATGTTTGTGGGTATCATTGCTGTAAACCCTCACGAGACTACAACTAGTCCACTAGGGACACCTAGGGGTTTAAAGGCTTGTTGCATACGCTAAATGCAACCGTGATCCCTACGAAAGTGGCTTAGTTAAATTTTATTTTAAAGATGTTTATGTTATTTTATTCTATGTCTTGCTCGAGGACTAGCAAAATGTTAGGTTTGGGGGTGTGATGAATGGTAATTATATCACTATTGCCCACTCATTTGACCTAATATTTTGTATAGTTTCTTGAGTTTTGTGAATATTTTGATGTGTTTTGTGTTATTTTGTAGATAAATAAAGTTTCAGGACTCTCTGGAGGTGATTTGGGCCAAAAACAGTGAAAATTGGGCAAAAGGACATTTAGGTAATTTTGGCGCGTCGCGACGCGCAAGCCTTTGGCGTCGCGACGCCTAACATGTAGCAAGACTTTCTAACGTGCGCCGGGTCCACAAGTCAGAATCTGAGAAGTTTGACTTTACTAACGTGCGCCGTTCCACGTGTCACTATCACAGTCGATCTACTAACGTGCGCCGTGCCACGTGTCATCATCCTACGGTGTAGACAATCGCCATCGCCACGTGTCACTCCACGTGTCTGCCAAATCATCATCCACATCATCGGTTGACCGAGTCAAAGTGCCACGTCATCGCTAGCCAATCACAGCGTGCCACATGTCGCAATTCTATGTCGAGGTTTGATATGTTAGGGGTAGATACGAGAATAATCTTTATACATATTGATTGAGTGGGCGGGTACGGGTATTGACATCCTCATACTATATCAGCTCGTTGTCATCTCTAACTGTAGTTAGGGAGTATAGAACAATGATACCAATACTCGTACCCGCTCAACGAGTATAAAAATTATCCTCATTACTTGTCCCTAATATATCGAGTCTTGTGCGAGTATTTTATATCTATTTTGAACGGGAATGTCAACACCAATATCTAAACTGTCCAACAAATTGGTATAAAAAATATCATAAATTCGTATTCGATTCATGATCAGGATTCGTATTCGATTCGTTTACTAAACGAATCGAATACCAATATTTATTTAGTCATGACATTATTTAATGACACAAGTTAACATAATTTATTTAGGCGATATTATTTTTTCTATGATAATTGTGTTAGAGTTGGTGCTCGGAGCGCCAATTCGGATCGTATTAATGTCTGATTCATGAATACAAATATTATATTTTTCCATATTATTACTTATTTATGGTCACACCTCTTGTCTTTTATATAATTTGGTTTAGTGATATGCATATATTAGACAAAGACCTTATGATTTACAACGTAGTGAGCAGTTACAACGTAGTTTGTAATTGACATTAAGAAGTGTCACTATAAATTTTATATTCTCAAGTAATGTTTCCGGTCAAGATTTAATAACACGGATCGGTTAGTAAAATCTATTGAGACCAGTACATGTCGTATATCGAAACTTGGTCTGATGATTTATCCCAATGAATCATGAGTCTTGGGAGACTCGTATAGACGTGTAGATGTTTATTCGATAAACGCCGAACGACTCACTGAAGATTTCCTAATATATGTTACATCAACGTCAATATGAATCTTCACGAGTCCAATAGCATAGTGGTCTTTCGACTTGCGATACCACTGTGGATATATGAGTTATCATCCACACTTTGATAGAAATAACGTCACCTATCTATTTAGATCAGACATCCTCATATTCATTGGATGTGGACTCATGCTCATGATATCCTATGAGTATCAGATAAAATACGCCAGTCTTGTGTACATGGCATAGGTATCATGCATGTGTTTATGATTTGTTAAAACTATGGTATACTGCGGAAGCCAGTTTCGAGTGTTATATAGAGATCGTAAATTTATAAGTCGATTATATTATACCCAAGAGATTTGACAATCGTATCTATATCCCCGGTATAATATGGATAGCCTGTGACATATGGATTATACGTATGCAATGACCTGGACTTGCATAATTTAGCGAGATTATTCGTGGTCGTTATAATTTTACGAGTGAGTGAATTATAGACATGAAATAAGATTCCATGACGGGTAAACCTGAACTTAGAGAGCCTCACAATATGAAGTGTACTCGTTGAGTTTTTGGGCAACGCGTCATGAATAAGACAAATTATTCATAATATTTTATCGGATTAAATAAGTTAATTTGAATAGTTTATCGGTTAAATGAAAATACACTTGCTTAGAGACATTTGGTCATTTCTTAATTAATTAATGTATATTTATATTTAATACATGATTTAATTAAATATACATTAATTAATTTTCAAATAAGATATTTTGACACATGTCATTAATATATGCATTTTGTTATTTAATGTAAATAAAAAATATATATATCTAGATATTTATATTAATTAATTATTAGTTTTTAATTGTTAAATAAATTAAGTGTTTAAAAATATAATATCCAAATGTCATAATTAGTATGGTAAATGGTGAGAAGTAATTGATTACAAATGGCATGCTTTATTAAAGGTAATAGTTATCAAATTGGATTTGATAACCTTGGCTTGATAATTTAATTTAATTAATTAAATTAATAAATTACCAAAATAACCCTCTATATTCGGCCAAGCACCATAAATATATAAATGAAATTTGATTCATTTACTTTATAAGTTAAAAGCTACTTACCGAAAACATAAAAGACAGAACTTTGAGAGAAAACAAAAGTTCTAGAGAAAACCTTTGAAGAAAGCTTGGAAAAGTAAGGTTTTTCTTACTTTCTTTAAATTAGAAATTATTTATATTGTTCTAGGGTTCTATATGTTAGGGTTGGTGCTTGGAGTGCCAATCCGGATCGTATTTATGTCCGATTCATGAATACGAACAATTTCTTTTTTCCATAATATTACTTATTTATGATAGTACTTCTTGTTTTTATATACATATTCGATCTAATTATGATTAGATTGAAACTAAATATGATTTAGTGATATGTATATATTAGACAAAGACCCGATAATATATAATGTAGTGCGCAATTACAAATTAGTTTGTAATTGATATTGGAAAGTGTCACTACTAGAAGTATAAAATCAAATAAAGTTCCTGGTCAAGATTTACTAACACGGGTCGGTTAGTAAAATCCGCTGAGACCAATACATGTCGTATATCGAGACTTGGTCCGATGGTTTATCCCAATGAACCATGAGTCTAGGGAGACTCGTATAGATGTGTAGGTGTTTATATTGGAAAAACACTGAATGACTCATTGAAGATTTCCTAATAGATGGTACACCAAGGTCAATAAGAATCTTCTCGGCTCAAGTGAGCATAATGGTCATTCGACTTGAGATACCACTCTGGATATATGAGATATCCTCCACACTTTGATGGCAGTCACGTCACCGATCTATTTAGATCAAACCTCTGCATGTTCATTGGGTGTGGACTGATTCTCATGGTATCTTATGCGTATCAAGATAGGATCCGTCAGTTCTGTGTATAGAGCATAGATATTCATTATGGAATTAGAAATCTGTTAAATCCATGGTCTCGTGGTACATTGTAGAAGTAATTTCTGAGTATTATTTAAGAGATTGCTAATAGATACGTCGACGAGATTATACTTATAGAGATTTGACATTTTTATCTATATATCTGAAATAATCTGAATACCTATAATGGAGGGATTATACGTATGCGATGACCTCGACCTATATGATTCAATGAGTTTATCTGTGGTCGTCATAATTTACGGGTGGGTAGATTATGGACACGAAATTGAATTTTGTGATGGATCTGTCTGAATCTAGAGAGTCTCACTAATGAAGCATACTCGTAGAGCACTAGGGCAACTTTTATAAATAATATTGATAATTTATAAATCGTTTAACGATTAAACGAAAAATACATGCTTAAAGGTTTTTCCGGCCATTTCTTAGTTAATGTGTATTTGAATTTAATACATGATGTTATTGGATACATATTAATTAATTGTCAAATAAAGTATTTGACACATGCCATAAATATATGTATTTTGAATATTTAGTGTAAATATAATACATATATCTAGATATTTAGATTTAGTAATTATTTAATTATTTAATTGTTAAATAATTAAAATTATATATATATAATGTCATGATTAAGTTTAAAGGTGGATTAATTTGATTGGTTCACTTGTTAGAACTTATTTAATGTTGAAGTGTTCAAATTGAATAAGTAACTTTACCTTTAATTTATTAATATAAATTTGAAGCAAAATGACAATTATACCCCTTAGGGTTTCGGCCAAGCCCTACACATTTAATAGTTTCTTTTTCATTTGATACACTTGATGCTAAGCCTCCAAAGTTTACAAAGAAAGAGAGTTGTGAGAAAAAGAAAAGAGTTGAGAAAAATCAAAGAAAACTTGGAGATTAATAGGTAATTTCTAACTTTCTTTGTATAGAAAAATATTTTTATAGTTCTTAGCTATAACATATTATGTGTACATGTTTCTCTACTCTCTTGTTTTGTAATAAGATGTTTGGAAGCTTGGATGAAAGATATAAGCATGTATGTTGAACAAAATTTGCTTATTAATGGTTAATAAGCACACTTTTAGTCATTAGATGACTTGGTTGCCATTCTAAATTTGTTAGGCCACTCATTGATGACCTAAAACTATTCTTGAGTTGTTTCAAAGTGGTGAGACTTGATTGGTGTTGTAGAGATTGGATCAAAGTGTTGGATTGTGTTAATTTTGCTTAATTTGATTAATTGAAGAATTAGGGTTTCAAACCTAAACCAAAATTGGGTCTTTTCATATATATGTTGTATTTTGATACATATGAGATGTATAAATTATTCTGGTAGTGATTGGAAATCACCTAAATTTATATTTGACAATTTAGATCAAAATGACCAAAATACAAAATATTGGGGCTCATGGCATTATGCAAAAAATCTGGAAAATTTTTTCTAGGTTGTATTTTAATGTATATAAGATGTACAAATCATTTTAAAGTGTTTGGATATCACCTAATCTTGTATTTGACAAATTAGGACCAAAATGAACAAAACGTAAACTATTTATGGCATTTCTGTAATTATGGAAAATCTGGAAAAAGTTTCAGATTTTTGTTTTTAATGTATATTTGATGTACAAATCATTTTTGTTGTGATTGGAAATCACCTAAGCTTGTTTTTGAACAACTTAGGACTAAAATGATTAAAATTGGAAGTTTTGGGGCTTTATGGTAATTTACTGAAATTATGATTTCTTGGTTAAAAAATTAATGTTTTTGAGTATTGAGTGATTAAAATAAATAATTTTATTTTAATTACCCAAGAAAAATTAAAGAAATGAGAAAATTTGATTTTCCTGTATTCCGCTGTGTAACTCGGGTATTTTGCCCAAAATCCCAACAAAAATGGTATCAGAGCGAGTCTGATTCTTGGCCCATGATATGATTAGCCCTTTAAATTTGACATTTAGTCAAATCATTACTTGATGCATGCATATGTTATTTAATTTGATTAAAAAAATGTGTATGACACTTTATGGAAAATTCCCATTAAATAAGACATTAAAATAACTTGTATTAGGAATACTTGTTTCTTGGTTCGTCTTATCAAAACAGATATAAATAAATTTTTGTGGCTATATCCGAGAACGTGCCAAAGCAGTGAGGGTATAGTCAATAGAAATCTATTTATACCGGATGTATATTTGATACTAGATAAATTCAAGTGAAAGTGGTTCCTGAATGTGCCAAAGCTGTCAAGACTACATCGATAGCTTGAGTTTGTCATTGACAAGTGAAGCCTTGATACGCCTCATGTGAACGTGCCAAAGCTATCACAATGAGAAACGGTCAGAACCAAAATCAGGAGTCACAGTGAGTGTGATTGACAATGAGTTGTCTACCCGTTAATATACGTAGGCGAGAACGTGCCAAAGCTGTGGGTCGAAATATATTCATGGGGTCCACCTTTCACTATGGAAATTAATTTAATCATTGCATTCCCATTTTTCGTTAGGGATTACGGTATTACGTAAAACAGTGGGAGACACTGCTTGTTTAAAAAATTCCATAACTAAGGCAGTGTGTAATATTATGAAAATTGCTGCTTATATTTCCTTTATTCTATTGTGTTGATAGAATTAAACTTATATTCCACTGCATGCATATTATTTATATATGTTTTCTGACATGACTTATGCTTGCAGTTTTCTAGAATAGGTTCTAGATAGACATGGAAATTGTTAGATTAGTCTGAACCATCGAGAAATGTTGTTCCAATTTTCTAGGAAAATTAAGATGGTTAGTGACTTAGTTACTAAGTCACGATAGGTAATCTAAATGGATATCCGTTTTAGGATATAATGGACTAGATAGAATAGTTTCTTCTGTTGTAAGAATTGACATGAATTAGTTCATTTCTCAAGATTCTTTACTGGCATTAAGAAAACCCCATTAAGTATTTGTTTATCCAATAATGACGTTTCTTAACTTTAGTGACCTTTAGAGGTAATGTATCTGACACAGTTTGCTGATCAATTATTTACAATTTTTGTGAATAATTGAAGGTAAAATATAAAGTTAAATAAATGAGATGTGTATAGTTGTGTATAGAAAATATCAATTCTTACAATACGATAACTATAGGTATTGGATACCGGATCTCCCGTCTAGTTATTTAAAATATTGTTTAATGATTGTTTTGATATTTGATATCAGAACTTGAGACTATTGGATAGTTACTTGTTCTTTATAAACAGTTGTTACATATTTTAATACGACTAGTAGTGTCATTGACGAAGAGATAAACATTAAGGAAAATATTTGGTAAAGTAAATGATTTAGAACAATGCTTTATGAGATTTTATCACTTAAGCATTAGATGCTTATTCCGTATGGTAAAAGATGGTTTGATACAAGATCACACCATATATCTTTATCCATTTAATGAATAGTGTATTCATGAATGTGATTAAATCTAATTTAATCAATTATTGTCATTGTAGCATGAGATTTATTAAACTAATACATTGGATATATGTAGTTTAATGAATTATAAATTGCCTTGGATATATTTCTTTACTTCATAACTTAGTTAATGAGTTGTCATGACTTAGTTACGTATTCTAAAAGAATACACATTGAATGTCTTGAATGGTTCAAAAATATTCAATTTGAAGTTTTGAAAACTGTATCTTTAAAATTCATTTTGAATCTTTGAATTGTTCAAAGATATTTGATACGATCAAACATATGAATTTATGGCAATTAGTTCTAAGATTATTTAATGAATATGATTCTTACTCAATATTATTCTTCTACGATTCCATCTTGATGGAATTGGACAATGGGAGGAATCGAATCTTATATGATTTGATTCGTTTGATATTGAATATTACCAAATTAATTTCAATACTATTGGGGTTATGCTCCAGTAACACTATATTCATCCTTTTAATTAATGTTCCATTAGTTTCTACAGTTACATATTTGATATGCATAAGTAGAAAATTCGAATCTTGAAAAGTTTGAGATTTGAATATTTCTTTTATATAACAGTTATATAATTGAAAGTACTTGCGCCTCAGAAGTACAAGTAAAAGTTTATCATTTATTTTATTTAATAGAATATTGTATTCTATTTGATAGAATATCTTTTCTACGATCCCTAGTAATAAAATTATTTTATTACTTGGTGTGTAACATCAGATTTTGACCATTGTAGAAAAGACTTGACTTATTGAAGTCAAATGTGAGAGTGAAAAACTACAAATGGAACTGCACAATTAATAAGATGAAAACACCCTAAGACATCTTCCGTATAAGTTCAATAGGATGTCAGAATCATTTACAAAGTATTTGATACTTAATGGTTCTGTTGTTTTCTTATCGAAGAAAATTATCCTATAACTTATAGTAGGAGCGATATTTGATATCGATTCCGAAAGTTAGATTAAACCATAGATCTAAGATTGTTCATAGCTTACAACGATCAAGTTTTGAACGTGATTGAGCTTTCGTTATGAATCGTTCATAACAATGTGCAAAAGATTTACGCAGCGAAAGCAAAATGAGCTTATTAAAGGTTTGACCTTTATAGTATGACAGTGAGAAAGGTTATACTCATCAATCAATTGTAGATTCTGAGGAAAATTATCTCGAGTCACACTAATTGAACAATTAAGGATCTGTTAGTTAATGTTGATATTAAACTGTGTGTTTTAGCAAGTAATGCTAAGTGGCATTTTTGAATGGCTTCTTCGGATAAGAGATATGTTATTATTTCTTTGTTTGAAGAGTTCGTTCTGAAATAGCACTAGAGTTTGTGTTCTGTAAGATCACAGTTTGGTATACTAGCTTATAGAGCCTATTGTAGACTTAGGTGAGCCTTCCGAAAATCTGTGTTCTCTAATTTTGATATCAGTCAGATTGTTTGATTTTATCAAAGTATAGAGAATGCATATATGATAGTAGGGTTAGTGAGAGCATACAAATTTCTTTCTAGTGTTATATAGCCTAATGACATTATCATTATTAATGTAATAATGAGATGTTTATAAGGTAAAAGGTTTACCTAAATCTTCTTTTCTCCGTAAAAGCAGTGGGAGTAGTCTCTATTATATTCGATATAAAGTTTTATATATGATATAAAACTAAGAGACTTGTGAGATAATCACATTAGTCGTACATTACATATGATCTAATAAATGACACAACAAGACTATCTGTATGATAGTTACTATGATTGTCTACCAGTTATTATAACTGTTTGACAGTTAGTGTGTCTCTTGTATGTTGTATTCATCTTTCGTAAATGATGGTTCCTTAGTCGAAAGAGAAATTAATTAGAATATCTAGTCAATCTTAAGCATCAAAGGATGATGACATAATGAATATTATATTATGTGCGATTAAAGATATCAATTTAATCGTAATTGTTACGAACTATTTTAATATGTTATAGACCATAGGATGTGTCTTGAAACATGTTCTTTTTTATCTATGAGATATTAAAAACGATTTTCTTATTCATGAAGAATATAGTTCGCAACCATTCTAGTCAGATTAGTTTTTAGACTAATTATGATATTAGACGGTCTACGTCATAAAGAGTCAGAAAAGATGCAGTGGGAGTGTCACAGATGATTCTGTTGTGCAAGTGGAGTCAATAGCAACTTATAAAGTACCGACTTATGAAGTTGCATAGTCACCTTACAAATTAGAAGTTTTGATTTTAGTATTGTGCTTATGATTTTCTGCATAAGTATTTTGGATTTGATCCCTAAATACTTGGAAAATTCAATAGCTGTAGCACAATATTGATGTTGCATCTGAGTCATATTGATGTATAACTTAGGTTCTACAAAATATGAATGATGCTAGCTAAGGGAAATGTTTGGATCTGTTGCGCAAACTTATTATATATTATAGCGGACTTACTTGTTGTTGCCTATCTCTTGAGTGCTAAGTGAGCTCTTGAGGACCATGGGTATGTGATACATTTTTAGATGTGTATATGATACCGTGGATTGGCACTAGAGCAAGTGGGATAAATTGTTAGGCTTGGTGATAGGAGTGACAATCCGGATCGTATTTATGTCTGATTCATGAATACGAACAATTTCTTTTTCCATAATATTACTTATTTAGGATAGAACTTCTTACTTTTATATACATATTCGATCTAATTACGATTAGATTGAAACTAAATATAATTTAGTGATATGTATATATTAGACAAAGATCCGATAATATATAATGTAGTGTGTAGTTATAAAGTAGTTTGTAATTGACATTGAGAAGTGTCACTACTAGAAGTATATTATCAAATAAAGTTACCGGTCAAGATTTACTTGATGGAGTTGGTGCTTGGAGTGCCAATCCGATTTGTATATTTTATTATTTATTAATAAAATGACCACATTTTTCATTTCATACCTTATAATGGTATTGTCAGTATGCGTATTTGATTGATGTATAGATATGCTAAGAATGACATCGACCTTAGAATAGTCTTGACACTAGGTGTAAACTATTCTTAAAGTAAATATTCATAGTCGTTGGTTTTGGAATACGATCGAATTCCTATAACTCTGAAGACTAGCACATGTCGTATACTAGAATTGGAGTTCCAATGGTTTAACCTGATGTACCATGAGATTTGGAAACTCGTATAGACATGTGGGTATTCTTTGAAGTGAATATTGAATGACTCATAGGTGATTCCTAATAGTTGGAAGTACACACCACCGTCAATAGGAATCTCCTCGAGTCGAGTAGCATATGTAATCTTTGACTATAGGATAACATTGATTTTGTGTGAGATCCTCCATATTTTAATACCATGTATGTTAGAAACCTTTCATGGTCTGGCCTTTAGATGTTCGTTGGGTGTGGACCGATGCACTCAATAATCAAGTGCGAAGCAAGATAGAATCCATCGGCCTGTATGTGTACTATAAGGGGTTTAGGTATCCATGTAAGTAAAGTCACGATTCTTAAAGACTTTGGCCAAAGCCGATCACCAATGGTGGATCGCATCATTTGTAAAGAATCGTGGACATGTCGACATGAGATGTGTGTCTTGGAAACTTGACGGTGAATTCTATGTTTCCTAAGCACAAATCGGATAGCCTATGACGGAGGGATTGTTAAACATATGTGATGACCTCGACTTGTATAGTTCAGAAAGGTCATTCGTGTTCTTCGCGAATTCGGAGGTGGACGAATTGCGTATATATTAGCTAGGCTTATATGATGAACGTGCCTGAACTTAGAGAGTCCCAATATGAAGTGTACTCATTGAGTACTTGGGTAGCCGATTATTTTTTTATAAAAGATAATATTCGATATTATAATTATCAACTAAAATAATCAAGTGTTATTGGATAACATTGATTATTTACTTTGACCTAATTGGATTAATTCAATAATTACACAAGGGCTTAATTGTAAAATCATAATTATCTCTACCATTTGAGGATATTATGGTAATTGTAAGTATGTAATAATATGTGGTTTTGGCTTGATTTAATTGGATTAAATCAAAGTGGAAAACATTTAACTAATCCATTTCCTAATCCTTGACTTGATTTAATTGGATTAAATCAAAGTGGGTGACAATGGAGATTAGTCACACTTAATTATATATATTTGGAAAAATTGGATTAAGCCCACTTAAAAGTTGATTACAACTTTTATTAATTAAAAATTACCTAAGTTTTGCTATAAATAGCAAGCTTAAGGAAGGTTTTAATTACAAGTACAAGAACAAGTATAAGCATAAGCAAAAGCTTGAGTAAGCTATACACAAGTAATTCTTAAGAGATTAGCCTAAGTTAGAGAAGTGTTTAGAGAAGCTTGTGAGGTCTCTAAAATATTTCATTTATGAGAAATCAATATTAGATCTTGAAAGCGAAGCTTGCTATTATTGGAAATCAAGGTTGGATCTTGAAGTCAAGCTTGCACACCTTGGAAGTTCTCCAACCATTTCAACAAATGAGAAGTAGATTGGATCTTGCATCAAGTTTACTAGGTAATGTTTGATCTACTCCTAAGCTATGTTCATTTATGTATTAGATGCATGATCACATAGCTTAATGTTGAAATAAGGCTAATCAATTGTGTTAGGATACTTTAGAAGTATAAACACAACATGCTTATGTATTAGGTCAAAGATGTTCATGTTGGACATTGAACAATTAATATGAGTTTGGAACTCTAGATTAAAGCTTAGAGCTATGGCTACCAATCTAGATTCACTTGCCCACATTTAGGTGAACTAGAATTGTCCATGAGATATTTCTAATTGGGATTCTAAAATGGTTTCGTGATTAGATTCGAACAAATGCATATAAGTATTTAGAATACATGTATGATAGTTGTAAAACATGTGTTAATGGTGGTTATGAAGTTAAAATTAGATTTTATTTTATTTGAAGTATTGGGAGAAAATAAGAAGTGTTTAGTAATGTTTTGAAATGAAAAGTCACTCACTGTCTGAGCTGCGTTGCGACACAAACCATTTCACGTCGCGACACAAAGTTGCGCATCGCGACGCGTCACGGTTCACGTTCAGCATGCTCTCGGCATTTTGGGTGGCGTCGCGACTCCTAAGCACTTACGTTGTGACTCCCAGACCTGATTCATACTAAAAATTATTTTTCTCCGTTTCGGAGCCTCCAGACTCTGATTGGGTCCCCATTTTTTTCCTACGGACTCGTATCGGAATGTAGTTTTACATAAAAATATTTAAAATGCACCTATCCTTGATATCCATGGGTTAGACCCATTTCCGCTGCCCGGGGCACTGATCCGACTCTAGGGGTTCCACAACTGTCCCAACAGAATGGTATCAGTAGCAAAGGCTTAACCACACAACACATGTTTTGAATCTATATCATAGTAATTGTAATTTAATTATGCATAAGACATATTGGATGTGAATTGCATGTTTAAAATT
Source organism: Zanthoxylum bungeanum (assembly GCA_019454045.1). Lineage (NCBI taxonomy): Eukaryota > Viridiplantae > Streptophyta > Magnoliopsida > Sapindales > Rutaceae > Zanthoxylum > Zanthoxylum bungeanum. The sequence goes on along the minus strand of SKCR01023473.1, from coordinate 242,579 downwards.
AAAACTTTGACCTAATTAAGTTAATGACTTGATTGTCATAAATCTCCCGTGATTAGGTGATTACTTTAATTAAGTAATAATATTAATAATGTTGGAGCATTATTGGATGGTCCGTCTTTTCAATATGGAGATGAATGGATTCTTACTACATATATCCAATATCGTCATTAGTGTGAGGGTATAAGTGCTCGGAACTTAGGTCGCTCCGGTAAAATTAGATGTAGCGTGATGAGTTAACGTAGTCACCCAATATCGTCGTTAGTGTGAGGGAGTACATACGAAACTCATTAGTGCACATTGACAAGTATACACCTAGAACACGTCTTAATCTAATATCGTCATTAATGTGAGGATAAGAAACAGTTCAGGACCAAACTAGGAGTCACATGAATGTGATTGACCTTGGAGGTCTACCTAATGACTTTACAAAGGTCAATATCGTCATTAGTGTGAGGCTGGAGTAAATATCATGGGATCCACTTATCGCTATGAAATTTTGATAGTCAAATTTCTATTTTTCTATTAAGGGAGATTACGGAATTACGTAAAGTAATGGGAGAGCACTATAGATTTAAAATTTGATAATCAATTAGTGTTATCACTTTTGAAATGAAAACTGTTCTGCTACTTCTAAAAAATGTTGTCTTGTACATGGCTACCGCTAATCCATTGATGAAACTTTTGGATTCCAATAAGCTAAAAGGAGCCGAAAACTATTTCGAATGGGAAATGAACATACACATTGTCTTGGAGTATGAAAAGTTGACTTATGTCTCTATCAATCCACTGCCTGTTGATATTGATCCTGATTCCACTCCAGAAGAGCGAGAAACTTTTGATAGATGGAATGATGATAACCTGAAGGTGAAATCCTACATCTTGGGATCGATGGTTCTAGATTTGCTGAGACAGTACATTAAAGTACCAGATGCTTGAAGCATCATGCGAAGACTCAATGAGTTGTTCGAGGCAAATCGAGAGATGGAACTTTGTCGAAGGTCTAAGTAATTGTTCCGTGCTGAACTCAAGGAGGGAGGAGATGTCAGCACTCATGTTTTGAACATGATAGACCAAATTCGATATCCGGAACGACAGGGCATTGTGTTTGATGAATGGCTGGGCCATAATTTGATTCTGTCTTCTTTGCTTGGTTCTTATGCTGGCTTTGTATTAAATTTCCATATGCATTCGATGCAAGCCACATACGAAGAACTTCATAACATGCTACGTACGGCGAGGCAAGATTTGAGGAAAGGCAACCCTACACTGTATCTCCATGGTGGAGCTGGCTATTCAAAAACTTTTGGGAAGTCAAAGAAAATAAAGATGGGAAAGAAGAAAATATCAAAGAAGAACTCCAAGAAGCGCAATGGCGCAAAATCGAAAGTAGCTCGTGATCAATGTCTACAATGCAAGAAGTACGGACAATGGAAAAAGGATTGTCCATAGCATAAACGAAAAACATGACCCTCAGGTACGCTTTGTATTTTTTAAATTATTGACATCTCATTAGCCTTTGATGCAAATAGTGGATGGGTGTTAGACACTGGCAGTCATACTCATATTTACAATTCCCTGCAGGAAATGAGGGTTAGAAGAAGGCTGAATAAAGGGTAGATCCAGCTTATAGTTGGCAATGGCGAGACATTGATGTCAAGGCCATAGGAACAGTTGTTCTAGATCTTCCAAATTGATGTAAATTAGATTTACATGACTAATATTATGTTCCCTCAATTAGGGGTGTTCATAGGGTCGGGTCGACCCATGACCCGACCCAACCCGGTCGGGTTTATAATTTAAAAAATGCAATTTTCAGGTCATCGGGTCGGGTCGCGGGTACAAGGGCATTCAATATTTGCACTCAGCCACTCACAGTCTCACAGACACAAATCAAAATCACCCACATCCTTATCCTTCTCTTCTCATTCTCGCAGACGACGCTTCTTCCCATGCCTGAGTCCCTTCAGATCTGCCACTGCAAATCTCACTCAGCTAATCAGCTTCCTCTCCCGTCGCTCTCTCTTTCTCTCTCTGATTTTGTGTATTTTTTGATAAACTTGAATATAACTACAATGAAAAAGATGACTCACATTTTCATTTTTTCACCCATCATCTGACGCTTTAATAGGCTTTGGTGTTTTCTTCTTTAGTTTCTCTGATCCAAGACCTCGTTTATTTTTCTTCACATATGTTTGTATTGGCTCCAGTCTACCCTGTTTACACCATGAACTTAATGGTCATCATAATCTAAAAACACGACACTTAAAAAGAGGATAAATGTCAAATAGTATCACAATTACCAGCAAAGACAATAGATAATGTAAACAGCAGGCATGAAATATACCACTCAGAATAAACTCGCATAATTCTATTCAAATTCAGTTTCACGATAAAACATAATATTTAGTATTCGGGTGAATATGCAAACTTTGGAAACAGGGATACCAAAGTCAATTTACAAGTATCATGGCACATTGTTGATGTGAAATTGTGAATGTCCAAAAGATTATGGTTTTCCATTACATTTTGGCTTTATTATTTTAGATTTTTACTGTTTTAGTATGGTAAATGGCAGTATGGCTCACTGTGAGTCTGTGACTGTCTTCTTGTAATATTACAGGGTGAATGTAAACATTAAAAGACCCAATGATTGAGGAGGTTGATAATTGTTCAAGTGAGGAAGAGCATAATGAAGCTACAGACATAAATCTTTCAACAACTCCTACCCCAATGCCTACTCAAAGTAAGCCTCATTTGCCTAAAAAAAGAAAATTTACTAAGAAGGTCAAGTCTAAGCCGCAACGTACTAATAATTTTGATTATTCTGTTTGGGATCATTTTGAGAAGATTATTGTTGACGGTGCTCAAAAAGCTAAGTGTAATTATTGTGGAGACGAATATATGACAGATTCTCATTTCCATGGTACTAAAAATTTACGTACCCATATAGATGTGTGGTGTAAGAAATACCCTTATAGAGTTGTTGACCCTAAATAAAAAACCTTGAAATATGAGAAAGTAAAAGATGGTAGAGGGGTGGGTAACCTAAAATCAGTTCATTTTACTATTGAAGAAGCAATGGTTATGCTTGCTAGAATGGTAATAGTTGATGAGTTGGCATTTAAAATGGTGGAAAGGGAGGGATTTAGGAATTATTCTCAATATTTGAATCCCCGAATGATAGTTCCCTCTCGTATAACTGTTGCGAGTGATTGTTTGAAAATATATCAAAATGAAAAGATGAAATTGAAATCTCTAATGAAGTCTCAACGTGTATGTCTAACCACAGATACTTGGACTTCAATTCAAAATTTAAATTATATATGTCTCACAGCCCACTGGATTGATGATGATTGGAAGTTTCAAAAGCAAATTTTAAACTTTTGTCAAGTGTCTAATCACACGGGGGAGACAATTGGTAAATTTATTGAAGCATGCATGTTAGATTGGGGAATTGATAAAATTTTCACTATCACTGTTGATAATGCTAGTTCTAATGATGGTGCAATAAGGTATATAACACGAAGAACTAAAGAATGGCCTTCCACTATTTTAGGCCATAAATTTCTTCATATGAGGTGTTGTGCACATATTATTAACCTTATTGTAAAAGATGACTTGCGAGAAAATAATGATGTAATTGATAAAATAAGGAATCCGGTAAGATATGTGAGATCGTCCCCCACTAGGAAGTTGAGTTTTAAGAGTAGTGTTGAGCGGGAGAAAATTGAGTGTAAACGCCTTTTATGTCTTGATATGGAGACGAGGAGGAATTCTACCTACTTGATGTTGGAGGCGGTAGAGATTTTTGAGAAAGCCTATTATAGGTTAGAAGATGATGATCCCAGATTTAGATTGTACTTTGATGGGGTTAAAATTAAAGGGCCTTCTAGGTCGGATGCTTGGAGTCGATGTAGATGCCTAGTGAAGTTTTTGCAAGTATTTTAGGATGTTACTCTTTCATTTTTGGGTTCATTGCATGTGACTTCAAATAATTTTTTCCATGAATTTGTACGGATTCAAACCATCTGTACGTGCCAAACTTGGGCCAAGGGCAAAACCGTCTTTCACCTCAAACCCAACAGTATACAAGGCCCGAAAGTAAAGACCAGGCCCAAAGAATTCTGTATTATTGGATTACAATTGAGCCATAAGCTTAAGGACAAAACCTCTTAATTATATCAACCACCTTTCCCCACTTTGCCTAACACAAGGCATATTCTCACATGCTCAAACTTTTATCAAATGTCTGGGCACGTTGTGGGACTTATGCCAGCTGCCAAAGACAATCCTTTTCATCTATAAATAGCAACGCAATTCAAGAAACGAGGACAGAGGAAGCATGACTTCTCTCTTACTAGCTTACGCTCTCTGACACAAGCTCTCTCAGAGCTCTCCATCACCCTGATACATTTACCACCGCCCTCACGGCCACCCAGAGAGGTCAAGGTAATATCAAACCTTGCTTTTCACATTTACATATTTACTGCCCATTTCATACTACTGACTTGAGCGTCGGAGTGCCCCCGGCACCCACCACACCGGTGGGTAGTCTGCTCTCGCTCACCCTACCTTTGTCTTGCAGGATCGCTAATGCCCCCAACCTATAAATTCTGATTGTGGACCTCAGCCGAATTCCAGCATCCACAATTTGGCGCCCACCGTGGGGCCTTAGCGATTCATAGCAAGCAAAGACCACTCAGTCTACAATCTTTACAAACAGACACCAGATCCTGTAGTGGCATAATCAGCCACTCTACATAACATTTGGGCAAAATCAGCCACTCTACATAACATTTACAATCAATGGAAGATGAAAATTGATCCATGTAAAACTCGAGTACTAATCTCCAATAGTAGCGTGAGGTTACAAGTCATTTCAACTATCTTATCAAACTCAATCTCTTATGAGCATTCAAGAATATGGCAGGTGAAAATTCATCATCAAACAACCATCCATTTAATCACTAAAAAAGCCATCACATTTCACCAGCCGACCTTTCATAACAAGTCACATCTTCCGTGTGAAATGAAATGTTGGAGTAATTATCTCCAATCTACACTCGAAGAAAGCACTCTGCCACATGTAGTCCTTAAACAAACGTAGACTGTAAGAATAGCGTACTATGAGACCACATGCTAGATCATATCTGTAAAATTATATTCAAAGAAGAGATGATTGTGGGGTTCACTCAACAAAGCCACATGCAAAGGAGAAATGGTCCATTCGACAAAACACCATGCACAGGCCAAGACATATGGGATCCAACTTGATTTAAAATAACCAGGTCCCATTCGACACTACAAGATATTCTGATTTTGGAAAACCATCAGATAAGTTTAGTGGAAATAATACCTCTCTTCATTCCACCATTCACGAACCATCCCATATGCATAAACATCATACGCTTACAAAAGATGTAAGCTTATCACCCATCACCTTGAAAATCCCATACTACACTCCATACAGAAAGAGAAAAATCATGCATGGCCCAACCAACATACGCCTTCATTAACACATCCATACAAGCACAATACATGTTTGCTTTCATGGCCCATTTTTGGACATACCAGTCGACCATTAAACATTCAACTCTCGTTTGTGTTTCATACTTGTAGTTTCTTTCATTTTTATTTTTGGCTTATTTGACTCTACATACAAACATCTTCACGTCATCCATGAGGTGTTTTGGCTTGGATTTTTTGAGTCTACATATAAGCATATTCATGTGATTCATTGGGTGCTTTGGCTTGGATTTTTTGAGTCTACATATAAGCATATTCATGTGATTCATTGGGTACTTTGGCTTGGATTTTTTGACTCTACATACGAGCATATTCACGTGTAGCATGGAGTGCTTTGGTTTGGCTTTTTTGACTATACATACAAGCATCTTCACGTGATCCATGGGGTGCTTTGGCTTGGCTTATTTGACTCTACATGCTAGCAAGTAGCATCTTCACGTGATCCATTGGGTGCTTTGGCTTGGCTTTTTTGACTCTACATACGAGCATCTTCACTTGTAGCATGGAATGATTATATGAAAGGTCTCATTTTTGACTCGACACAAGTAGTACGTGTAGCTTTAGGAAGAAAAAAGGGGCAGGCTTCAACGAAAGTCAAAATAATAATATGCTTTCTTGGTGTATGTGGAGCATGAACACAAAGCCAAGCAACAAAACTATTCTCCATATGACAAAGTGGATGGCTATCAACTTCAGGCTACATGGAAAACTCTCATCTCTCCTAGACTACTTGGAATGATTATCAACTCCTCCAGACTAAGTCAAAGGTTAGTCATCATCTCCATGCTACTTTGATTTAATATTGCCAACTCCATACTACATAGGGAATATATTATCATGCCTAGTAGAATGAAGAACTCCCTAGGACCTTCTTTTGGTCCATTCGACCAACCTTTATTAGATTAGGTAATATGGAAATTTTATGTGACTTTCATCAAAATTCATTCTATTGTAGTATCATTGACCTTAGTCAGGTATTGTATAATTAGTAATGACCTTGGTAGACATCCATCTCTTCCATACTACATATGAAGATATTCATCTCCACACTACCTATGGAGGTTATCATCCACTCTAGACTGCATGGAAGGATTTCCATAAACTCTAAGAAGCATTGGAAGAGCCTCATGAACCTTTATCAGGTTCATTCGACCGTAGTCTCCTAACCTTCATCATGACAGGTAGAATGAAAATTTTCTTGGACCTCCTTTAGGTCCAATCGACCAGCCTTTTTCAAGTTAGGTAGTATGAAATTCTCTTGAACCTCAATCAGGTTCAGTCAACCAATCTTTATCAAGTTTAGTAGAGTGGTGATTCTCATAAACATGCATTAGTTTCATACGACCATGTCTCGTGGACCTTTGTCGGTTCCATTCGACAGTAGTATCATGAATATATAGAATGAAGATTCATTTAGTCATTTCATCAAGTTCATTCAACCATAGAACCTTTATCAGGTTTAGTAGAATGAAGATTCACGTGGACTTAATTCAAGTTCAGTCGACCATAGCTTCTTGGACTTTCATCAGGTATAGTAGAATGAAGATTCTCATAGATAATCATCAGGTTCATTCGACCGTAGCTTCATGAACCTTCATTAGTTTCATTCGACAGTAGTCTCGGGCCTTTGTCAGGTCTAGTAGAGTGAAGATTTTTATAGACATTCATTAGGTTCATGCGATAGTGTCTCATGGACCATTATCAGGTCCATTCGACATTACTCTCATGGATAGGAAGAATGAAGATTCCTAGGAACCTTCATCAGGTTCATTCGAACGTAACTTCATGGACCTTCATCAACTCCATTCGACAGTAGTATTGTAGAAGTGTGATGAGTAAAATGACCTTGACAGATATTCAAGTTCATTCTACCGTAGTCTCATAAATCCTCATCAAGAGAATAAGTAATTTCATTCTTTGGATTTTCATAAAATCCATTCGACAAGACCAGTCGACAGTAGTATCGTAGAATGAGAGGTGATGACTTTCATCAAGTTCATTTCATTGTAGTCTCATGGACCTTCTTCAGGTCTACTATAGTGAGTGATGACCTTTGACTTTCATCAAGTCCATTCGACAAACTCCACTCGATAGTAGTATCGTAGAAGTGTGAAGAGTGATGACCTTGACAGATATTCTTCAAGTTCATTCGACCGTGTCTCATGGACCTTTGTCATTTCCATTCGACAGTAGTATCATAGATTGGTAGAATGAAGATTCATTTAGTCATTCCATCAAGTTCATTCAACCATAACTTCATGGACCTTCATCAAGTCTAGTAGAGTGATGACCTTGACAGATATTCTTCAGGTTCATCCTACAGTAGTCTCATGACCTTCATCAGGTCATGTAATATGAAGATTCTCATAGATATTCATTAGGTTCATTCGATTGTACCTTGATAGATATTCATCAAGTCCATACGATATATCCATTCGACAATAGTCTCATGACCTTCATCAGGTCATGTAGTATGAAGATTCTCATAGATATTCATTAGGTTCATTCGACTGTGCCTTATGGACCTTCATCATGTCTATTTGATAGTCCATTCGACAGTAGTATCATGGACCTTCATCAGAACTAGTAGTATGAGAAGGAAAGACTCTCAAAGACCTTTTTCAGGTCTGGTAGAGTAAAGATCCTCATTGACTCATGTTAGATCCTGTAGAGTGAGGAATGAAGACCCTCATCGATCTTCATTATGCATGGAGTGTGTAGATTCCCATGTACCTACATCAGGTATAATGGAGTGTGTAGACTCCCACGTACCTTCATCAGGTATAGTGGAGTGTGTATATTTTCTTGGACCTTCATTGGGTCATGTGGAGTATAGACTCTGATGTACCTTCTTCAAGTATAGTAGAATGAAAATTTCTCTTGGACCTTTATCGGGTCGGGAGGAGTAGACTCCCATGTACCTTCATTAGGTATAGTGGAGTATGTAGATTGAACCTTCATCTGGTTCATTCAACTGGGGACATCCCCCATTGGCTCATGTAGAGTCAAGTTGAAGACCTGGCCTTCATCTGGTCAGACGACATAGTAGATTCCCCTGGTCCTTTGACCCGTAGTATGGGGATTATCCTGACCATCATCTGGATCAGTCGACTGGGGACATCCCCCATGGCTCATAAAGAGTCAATTGATTATCCTGATCATCATCTGAATCAGTCGACTGGGGACATCCCCCATGGCTCAGAAAGAGTCAATTGATTATCCTGATCATCATCTGAATCAGTCGACTGGGGACATCCCCCATGGCTCAGAAAGAGTCAATTGATTATCCTGATCATCATCTGAATCAGTCGACTGGGGACATCCCCAATGGCTCATAGAGAGTCAATTTCAGCACATGACCTTCATCTGGTCTAGAAAAATTTGAAGACTCTCCCGGTCCTTGACCAGTAATATGGAAATTGTCCTGGCCTTTATCTGGTTCAGTCGACTGGGGACATCCCCCATTGGCTCATGTAGAGTCAAGTTGAAGACCTGGCCTTCATCTGGTCAGACGACATAGTAGATTCCCCTGGTCCTTTGACCCGTAGTATGGGGATTATCCTAACCTTCATCTGGTTCAGTCGACTGGGGACATCCCCCATGGCTCATAAAGAGTCAATTGATTATCCTGATCATCATCTGAATCAGTCGACTGGGGACATCCCCCATGGCTCATAAAGAGTCAATTGATTATCCTGATCTTCATCTGGATCAGTCGACTAGGGACATCCCCCATGGCTCATAAAGAGTCAATTGATTATCCTGATCTTCATCTGGATCAGTCGACTGGGGACATCCCCCATGGCTCATAAAGAGTCAATTGATTATCCTGACCTTCATCTGGATCAGTCGACTGGGGACATCCCCCATGGCTCATAGAGTCAATTGATTATCCTGACCATCATCTGGATCAGTCGACTGGGGACATCCCCTATGGCTCATAAAGAGTCAATTGATTATCCTGACCTTCATCTGGATCAGTCGACTGGGGACATCCCCCATGGCTCATAAAGAGTCAATTGATTATCCTGATCATCATCTGAATCAGTCGACTAGGGACATCCCCCATGGCTCAGAAAGAGTCAATTGATTATCCTGATCATCATCTGAATCAGTCGACTGGGGACATCCCCCATGGCTTAGAAAGAGTCAATTGATAATCCTGATCATCATCTGAATCAGTCGACTTGGGACATCCCCAATGGCTCATAGAGAGTCAATTTCAGCACATGACCTTCATCTGGTCTAGAAAAATTTGAAGACTCTCCCGGTCCTTGACCAGTAATATGGAAATTGTCCTGGCCTTTATCTGGTTCAGTCGACCGAGGATATCCCCTGGCTCAGGCCAAGCCAAGTTGAAGACTTGGACTACTCTTAGTCCAAAATACTTTGAATTCTCTCTGTCGTGTATGAACTATGCATTCTTGACAGATACTCTTATATCTTGTTTCATTCGACATGTATAGAAATACTCTCCAAGTCAAAGAACTTCTTCACTTAGAGAGTAGGGGACAAACTGTACGTGCCAAATTTGGGCCAAGGGCAAAACCGTCTTTCACCTCAAACCCAACAGTATACAAGGCCCGAAAGTAAAGACCAGGCCCAAAGAATTCTGTATTATTGGATTACAATTGAGCCATAAGCTTAAGAACAAAACCTCTTAATTATATCAACCAACTTTCCCCACTTTGCCTAACACAAGGCATATTCTCACATGCTCAAACTTTTATCAAATGTCTGGGCACGTTGTGGGACTTATGCCAGCTGCCAAAGACGATCCTTTTCATCTATAAATAGCAACGCAATTCAAGAAACGAGGACAGAGGAAGCATGACTTCTCTCTTACTAGCTTACGCTCTCTGACACAAGCTCTCTCAGAGCTCTCCATCACCCTGATACATTTACCACCGCCCTCACGGCCACCCAGAGAGGTCAAGGTAATATCAAACCTTGCTTTTCACATTTACATATTTACTGCCCATTTCATACTACTGACTTGAGCGTCGGAGTGCCCCCGGCACCCACCACACCGGTGGGTAGTCTGCTCCCGCTCACCCTACCTTTGTCTTGCAGGATCGCTAATGCCCCCAACCTATAAATTCTGATTGTGGACCTCGGCCGAATTCCAGCATCCACACCATCTTACTTGAATATGCCAAAAGTGGTGATTTGATGTTAGAAAGAATGGCCATTGATATGAAAAAAATTTGACAAGTATTGGGAGAATCCTACAAAAGTGAATTGTGTGTTATTTGTTGGTATTATTCTTGATCCAATGTGTAAGATGAAATATGTCAAGTTATTCCTCTCTCAAATTTATGATGTTTCTAAGGCTTTTGAAGTTGAGACTCGGGTACGAGATGCCTTTAATGATTTGTATAAATACTTTAAGGATGAGTCATCAGTGGGATCTTATAGTGGGGTGAGTGTGCCAACTACCAATGATGTTGTTTCAGAGGATAATGTTAGTTCTATTGTTGGAGAAGCTCGAAAATTTATTAATTTTCAATTCAAAAAGTATTTGTTGGATGAACAAAGTGTTGAGACTCAATGCGACTTGATTAGATATTTGTCAGATGGGTGTGAAGAAGATTCAGAAACATTTGATTTGTTGAATTAGTGGAAAGTGAATTCTTCCAAATATCCAATTCTATCTAAGGTATCAAAGACTGTTTTGGCTATTCCGATCTCTACAGTGGCTTCCGATTCAGCTTTTAGCACGGGTGGTAGGGTAATTGATCCATTTAGAAGTTCATTAGCTCCTGCGACGGTGGAATCTTTAATTTGTGCTCAAAATTGGTTACGATATATGCCGATTCAAATTGATCTTCAAGCTGCCATGGATGATGTGGAGAAATTTGAGGAAATTGCTTCAGGTATTGTTATTTTTAAGTTTATTAAAAATATTTAAGACTTAATTGGGTATTGTTATGTTATTATTGTAGAATATGGATTCTAATTATTTGGGTTGTTTCTTTATTCCATTGTTATTTTATTATTGTAGAATTAACGGGATCAAGTTCTACTTATACGATTGAGCCTAGCTTGCTTAATGATGATATGAACGATGATGTTGATTCTACTGATGAATTCATATAAGGTTTCTCTTACTTTTTATTTATCCGTATTTTGGAAGTTGAAGTTTAATTCATTTGATTCAAGTGTGTGTAATTTCATATAATTATTGAGTAATAATAATATTATTTGATATTACAGGTTTGGCAACTTTATTGGAAATTTTGTTCAAGTATGTTGAGTGTTTGGCTGTTTCCAGATTTGTAAGTTTGTAAGTTGAAGTGTTGAACTGTTGAAGTGTTTGCTTTGTAAGTTGGAACTTGGAATGATTTGTAATATTAGTTGTTTGGCATGTTTCCAGATTTGTAAGTTTGTAAGTTAAACTGTTGAAGTGTTTGCTTTGTAAGTTTGGAATGTTTGGAAGTTGAAGTTTTTGGAAGTTGAACTGAATGATTGAATTTGAACTGAATGATTTGTAATGATAATATTTTGTAGTTTAATTCATTAAACTTTTGTTGTACAAATTACAAAATAAATTACAAACTATTAAAACAGGCACATCAATGAAAAAGAAAGAAAAAACGCTAACTTAGTGTCACCAAGTCACTAACACAGGCACAGACAGTCAGGCACAGCCGCACAACAATGAAAAAAAAAAGAAAAAATTAAATTCCAAATGCCCATGCCCAGAATCGAACCTATCACCTATTAGAAATCAATCACACACTTAACCATTTCAGCTACACACTTGTTTTGTTAAAATTATATCATTAAAAATATATATTATCTTTCACTGTATTTTTATGTTGACCCGACCCAACCCGCATTTTTTTGACCCGACCCGTTCTGACCCGACCCGCGCGGGTCATCTAATAAATTCTCGGGTTTCGGTTCGAATGACCCAACCCGACCCGACCCGACCCGTGAACACCCATACCCTCAATTATCAGACAAATAATATCGCTGCCAATATTAGATAAATAGGGATATAAAATAAACAGTAAGGATGAAACTTTATGTTTATATGATAAAAATAATTTATTGAAATATGAATGTTCTTTATCAAACGGTCATTATATTTTGAAAACATGTAGAAATGTCTTTAATATAGAGAAAAATACAAGTAGTAAGTCTGAATTAAATAATACTGAATTATGGCATATGAGATTAGGCCACATAGGTGTTAGACGTCTATCCAAATTAGTAAATGATGGTTTGATTGAAAATCTTACCTTAGATCCTTATCTGATTTATGAGTCATGTATCCAAAGAAAGATTACAAAGGCCCCATTTGAAGGTGTTGGACACCGTGCTGGAGATTTACTAGAGCGAATACACAGCGATGTGTGTGGTCCATTAAATTATATCGCTCATATGGTTCCACATACTTTGTGACTTTCACAGATGACAAGTCTAGATATGGATATGTCTATCTGATGAAACATAAGTCGGAAACATTTGACAAGTTCAAAATATTCTGAAATGAAGTAGAAAAACAAACCAGTAAATTCATCAAATGCCTTAGATCAAATCGAGACGGTGAATACATGAGTGAAGAATTCAGAGATTATTTAAGGGAGAATGGAATTCTTGCCCATTATAGCCCACCAGGAACACCGCAACATAATGGTGTGTCTGAACGAAGAAATCATACTTTATTGGATATGGTGCGATCCATGCTGAGCTATACAGATCTTCCTTATTACCTTTGGGGTAAGGCTTTACAAACTGTTGCCTACATACTTAATAGGGTTCCATCGAAAGCTGTTTCTACGACCCCCTATCAAATATGGTTCGGTAGAAATCTAAGTCTTAGACATTTAAAGATTTTAGGTTGTCCTGCATACGTTAGAATTACGCAGCGGGATAAACTAGCACCCAGAGGGTATAAATGTAGGTTCATTGGATATCCTGATAATTCCATGGGATATCAATTGTAAGATTCTGAGCAACTAAATGTATTTATTGTTTGCTTTGCAACTTTTCTTGAAAAACAATTTTTGAGAGAAAGTGTGAATTATAGAGAGATTAAACTTGATGAGTTTAATCCCAACATTTAGGAACCTAAGATGGAACCAGAGATCCAATTAGATGAAGGATCTACAACACAAGTTCTATGTAAGTCGAATAGAATATCAAGGCCTCCTGAGAGATTATTTTAACATCTGATGTGAGCCTTGATGTTTTCCTCTTGGAGGAAACAGATCCGATTACATATAAAGAAACAATATTGGATATCGATTCGTGAAAATGACAAGAAGCCATGAAATCCGAAATGGATTCAATGCATGTCAATCAAGTCTGGGACTTAGTTGAACTTCTTGAATGAGTTAAAACTATTGGTTGTAAATGGGTTTACAAAAGGAAGCGAAGGCCCGATGGAAATTTGGAAACCTTTAAGGCCCGACTGGTAGCAAAAGGTTACACTCAAGGTCATGGGATTGATTATGAGGAAACTTTTTTACTAATAGCCATGCTAAAATCCATTATGATTCTTTTAGTCATTGCTGCATATCACGACTATGAGATATGGCAGATGGATGTGAAAACCGCTTTCCTAAATAGATTTCTTGAAGAGGATATCTATATGGAACAACCAGAGCGTTTCGTATCCAGTGAGACTTCAAACTTGGTTTGTAAGCTCCAAAAGTCTATTTATGGACTTAAACAGGCATCCCAAAGCTGGAATCGTCATTTTGATGAGATAATTAGATTATCTGGATTCATCAAGAACGAGGAAGAACCATGTGTTTATAAGAAAGTGAGTGAGAGCATGATAGTTTTCCTAGTCTTGTATGTAGATGACATCCTTATCATAGGAAATGATATAAGGATGATGCAAAGTGTGAAAGCCTATATTTGCAAGAAATTCTCCATGAAAGAAATGGGTGAAGCTTCTTATATACTAGGTATAAGGCTCTATCGGGATAGAGTTAGGAAGCTTATAGGGTTGTCACAATCGACATACATAGATAAGATGTTAGAAAGGTACGGTTTTACCAACTGCAAGGCAGCAAATGTACCTTTCTGATACGTCATACATCTTTCAAAGAAAATGGCACCTCAGACTGAGGAAGAGAGTGTTAGGATGTCTAACTTGTCATATGCTTCTTGCATTAGAAGCATAATGTATGCAATGCTATGTACTAGACCTGACATCAGTTTCAGCGTCAGTGTGACCGGCTGATATCAATCTGATCCAGGTAACGATCATTGGACAGCCATGAAACATATCCTAAAATATCTTAAAGGCACCAAGGATAAGTTTCTGATATATTGAGAAAATGAGCTACAAGTTAATGGTTATACAGACTCCGACTTCCAGGGAGATCCAGATGATAGAAAATCTACATCATGATACATATTTACCCTTAACGGTGGTACTGTTAGTTGGCGATGTTCAAAGCAAGGCTCAACAGCTGATTCCACCACTGAGGCGGAATTTATAGCGGCTTTAGAAACTGCTAAGGAAGCCGTTTGTATTAGAAATTTTATCACAGAACTTGGCGTTGTGCCTAGTATTACGGATTCAATCCCATTATAGTGTGATAATAACGGAGCCATTGACCGGCGTAAACACACACGTATAACGCAAGCGCACGTATCGTTCAAGTAGTATAAAAATATCGATCCCACGAGGACTTAATATCTAAACTATTAATTTTATGAGGTCAAATGATTACTAATATCTAACAAGTTGATTGATTGATTTGAAATGGTGACGATTCTAAATTTAAAAGCAAGTAAATAAAATAGTCGAAAATAGGTTTTAAGAAAATTCAATATTAAAAAACTATCTAGGGTTGTGATTTCTTCCAATATCATTTTAAAGATGAAGTGGTTATCTTAAAGTTGGGTAATATATTGATTTATTAACCTGGAACACTAAATTATGTGTAAGCCTCTGTCGATGGTCAGACACAAATACCCAGTTTAACCCAATTGAACCATATGTCTATGTCAACCAAATTATCTGGATTCATTAAGTTTAAGTTCCAATTATGGCTACCCCCGCCCGACAGGTATATTCCTATCCTGTAAGGAAATCTATTAAAGGGTTATCTATCCTCAAGGAAGATCGTGGGCTATTGAGTCTAAGGCTGAAACCTAAAATCCATATGTCTAGTTCATTTTAGATTTACCAGATCAATTTTATTAATGGCCAATTAATGAAAAAGCATTAAGTTTAAGACTCAATAAATAAATCTTTATATTACCCAAGCTATAATCTAACCCTTATAAAACGGTGATATGGATTTCATCACAACCCCAGATAACTAATTTAGTTACAACACATAACTAGGGCTAGTAAAAACTTGAAAATAAAAGACATAAAGTAAAAATGCGGTAAAGTAAATACTGAAAAGTAAATTACAATAAAATAAAATGCTAAGGTAAAAGGAATTACTTTTACTACTACTAATTTAGATATCTCCCATAAAATAATATATAAACTTGTGATTCTTTTTCCAACCAGCCATATAGGCGGTAACCTGATTAAGTCAAATTAAGTCCAACCAGCCATAAAGGCGGAACCAAAATTAAATTACCAACCGACCAGTCTGGCGGTATCCTTTATTAGTCAGGTTTAAATCAGATTAAAATGAATTACCAACCGACCAGTCTGGCGGTATCCTTTTTAAGTCAATATTTTAAATAGTGAATATATTATTTTAAGGGAGATTAATCTAAATAGTAACAGTAAAAGAATTACCTTTCACCCTAGCTGGGGGAGTTACCTCCTCATGGTAAATAGTAAAAACTGTAAAAAGTAAAAAGTAAAAAGTAAAAAGTAAAAATTAAATTACTATATTAACAAAATGTAATTAAAATTAATTACAAAACTGAAAACTAAAAAACTAAAAATTAAAAGAAAGTAGAGAGAGAAACTCTCTCTTTAGAAAGATTATAAGAGAGAGAGTGGTGCACTGAAATCTGAAATTTCGCGCTGAATTTATAGGCAAAAATTTACTATTACAGCGTCGCGACGCCAACGCCCTCAGCGTCGCGACGCTGGATTTGTCGACGTGGCACGCTCTGGTTCACTTGTTTGAAGATTCTGGATAAGATGATAAGGTGACACGTGGCAGAGTGGTTGGGCTTCAATTATTGTGACACGTGGCGGCTTCTGATTGGTCGCTGAGATTCTTATCCGCCACGTGTCAGATAAGGATAGGATACTCAATTATTGATGCTGACGTGGCGCTGACGTGGCGCTGACGTGGCGACGACGTGGCGACACGTGGGAAAGAGACTGTCGGCACCTTAGAATTGCGACACGTGTCGACACGTGTCACGCTTTGATTGGCTGATGCTGACGTGGCAAGTTGACTTGGTTGACCTTGTGACGTGGCGGATGACGTGGCGTGACACATGGCGAAGTTGACTTTTTGACCGATGACATGGCTGATGACGAGGCGACACGTGTCAACTCTGAGTGTCGGCAGCATATGATGATGACACGTGGCACGACGCACGTTAGTAGGTCGGCTGTGATGGTGACACGTGGCACGGCGCATTTTAGCAAAGTCAAACTTTTCTCAGATTCTGATTTTTGGACCCGGCGCACGTTAGCACTATTTGGTGCATTTAAGACGTCGCGACGCGGAAGTCTGCGCGTCGCGACGCGCAAAAGACCAAAATATCCATGTTGACGCATTTTTGTCCGTTTTTGCCCCAAATTGCCTCCAATGCTTTCCAAACTTTATTTTATCTACAAAATAACACAAAACATATCAAAACGTTCACAAAACTCAAGAAACTATACAAAATATTAAGTTAAATGAGTGGGAAATAGTGATATAAATACCACTCATCAGCCATCGCGCAGGCTAAGGAGTCGAGGGCGCATTCCAAGTCTAAACACGTGGAAAGGAAATACCGCGTAATTAGATAGATAATTGAACGAAAAGACATAGTGGTCTTGAAGGTTCAAGGACAAGACAACATAGCAGAACCGCTTACAAAGACCTTACCTCCTAAGTTATTAGATAAACATATGGAGGAGATGGGACTACGGTACCATCTAGATTGGCACTAAGCAAGTGGGATTTTGATGGAGTTGGTGCTTGGAGTGCCAATCCGATTTGTACATTTTATTATTTATTAAAAAAATAAGTATATTTTTCATACCTTATAATGGTATTGTCATTATGTGTATTAGATTGATATATAGATATGCTAAGAATGACATCGACCTTAGAATAGTCTTGACACTAGGTGTAAACTATTCTTAAAGTAAATATTCCTAGTCATTGGTTTTGGAATACGGTCGAATTCCTATAACCTAGAAGACTAACACATGTCGTATATTGGAATTGGAGTTCCAATGGTTTAACCCGATGTACCATGAGTTTTGGAAACTCGTATAGACATGTGAGTATTTGTTGAAGCGAATATTGAATGACTCATAGGTGATTCCTAATAGTTGGAAGTACACACCACCGTCAATAGAAATCTCCCGGAGTCGAGTAGCATATGTAATCCTTTGACTATATGATAATATTGATTTTGTGTGAGATCCTCAACACTTTGATGCCATGTATGTAAACCTTTCATGGTCTGGCCCCTAGATGTTCGTTGGGTGTGGACCGATGTACTCAGTAATCAAGTGTGAAGCAAGATAGGATCCATCGGGCCGTATGTGTACCATAAGGGGTTTAAGTATCCATGTAAGTGTTAGGGTTGGTGCTCGGAGTGCCAATTCGAATCCTATTTATGTCCGATTCATGAATACAATCAATGCCTTTTTCCATTATATTACTTATTTAATGGTAGCACCTATTGTCTTTTATATACATATTCGATCTAATTATGACTAGATATCTAATTATGATTAGATTGAAACTAAATCTGATTTAGTGTTACGTGTATATTAGACAAAGACCCTATGATTTACAATGTAGTGCGCAATTATAATGTAGTTTGTAATTGACATTAGGAAGTGTCACTATAAGTTGTATATCCTTAAATAAAGTTCCTGGTCAAGATTTACTAACACGGGTCGGTTAGTAAAATCTGCTGAGATCAGTTAATGTCGTATATCGTGACTTGATCGATGATTTATCCCAATGAACCATGAGTCTCGGGAGACTCGTATAGACATGTAGGTGTTTATTTGATAAACACTGAACGACTCACTGAAGATTTCCTAATAGATGGTACACCAACGTCAATAGAGCGAGCATATTGATCCTTCGACTTGAGATACCACAGTGGATATATGAGTTATCCTCCACACTTTAATGGAAGTTACGTCACCGATCTATTTAGATCAGACCTCTGCATATTCGTTGGGTGTGGACTGATGCTCATGATATCCAGTGCGTATCAAGATAGAATCCATCAGTCCTATATACAGGGCATAGGTATCCTACACGTGTTAACGATCTAGTAAATTCATGGCCGTGGTATAACTTCGGAAACGAGTTCCGAGTGTTATTTAGAGATCGTAAATTTAAAAGTCGACTATATTATATCACAAGGATTTGACGTTCTTATCTATATCCCAGGTATAATATGGATAGCTTGTGACAGATAGATTATACGTATGCAATGACCTCGACTTGCATAGTTTAGCGAGATTATTCGTGGTCGTCATAATTCATAGTGGGTGAATTATGGACACGAAATTGGATTTCGTGACGGATAAACCTAAACTTAGAGAGTCCCACAATATGAAGTGTACTCGTTGAGCACTTGGGCAACGCGTTATGAATAATACAGATTACTCATAATACTTCATCGGATTAAATGAGTTAATTCGAATCGTTTAAACAGTTAAACGAAAACACATGCATAAGGCATTTTTGGTCAATCGTAATTATTGTGTATTTGTATTTGATACATAATTTGATTACATACACATTAATTAATTGTCAAATGAGACTTTGACACATGTCATTAATATATGTATTTATTATTTAATTTAAATAAAAATACAAATATAATAATAATTATATTAATTAATTATTTAGATATTATATGTTAAATATTTGAATAATTAAATAATATCCATATTACATAAATGTTATGCAATATGTTTAATTATTATTGATACATGTGGCATGTTTTAATTAAGCTTTAAGTGTGCAAATTTGATATGTCAATGTTAAAGCTTATCTTATCTTATCTTTATTTTAATTGGATTAAATTTAGAAAATGACCAATTTGCCCACTCAAAGTCGGTTTTGACACTTCAAAAGAGAAAAAAAAATTCTTTTTGCTTCCAAGGGAAGCCAAGGCCGAAAATCATCCTCCATATACCTCTCAAATTTGGCTTGATGATTCAAGGAAGAAGAAAGTAAAGAATTCAAGAAAAGACATAAGGAAATGTTGAAGATTAAGAGGTAATCTTTAATATTCTTAAGTTTAGGAAATTAGTTTCTTATTCTTGAATTACTAGAATGGTTCTAGGGTTTACTTACTTCTTAGAATTTGGGGCTTTTGGATTTGGAGGATGGAATTGGAGGCTTATTGCATCTGTGAAGTTGATTTGAATGATATTATTGTAATATTTGTTCAATTTGATCATTCGATGATATTTTTCCATTCTAGAGTGTTATGACCACTCTTCTAATGCCTAGAATTGTTCTTAGGTTCTTCATTGGTGGTGACTTGGATTGGTGTTATGATTAATTGGATTAATATTGAGAAAGTTGGATTAAAGCATGAAAAATCGACATTTTTGGTTTCTGGATCAGATATGGAAATTATGGTTTTATGGTGATGAAAATGATTTCATATAAATGTATTGTATGTGTTTTGGGTGTTAGAACAATTGTCCAAAATTGTTTCGGAGTTGAAATATGCGAAAACGACAAAAAATGGCGTTACCGGGTGAAAAATGCCCAAACAGTGAATTGGTCGCTATTCGGGAAGCCCATGAACTGCCCTAGCACTATTGGGGCTGACCTAGGCAGCCCTCATATGCATTGGGTGGTCAGTTCGGTCAAAAATGAGTTTTATGCCATTTTGCGGAAAAACATTTTCGTAAAAGTTTAGCGACGTTTCTTAGTTATTTATGTCGTTATTTGATATCGAATAAATATGTTTAGGTGAAATATGAATAAATTATTCATATTGGATATTGAATAATTTATTCGGTAATTTAAAAAATTTTAAAATTACGATTTCACCCTAACTGCGAGCTTCCGCTGCGCCCGTACCAAAACCCCAACAAAAATGGTATCAGAGCAGGTCGGGTCCTTCATCCATTTCATTTTTCATGCTTGATATATGATATATAATCCAATTTTGATGTTTTCACATGCATGCAATTTAGATATTTCTTGACTTTTCGGTTATATGCTAACGGGAAACGTAACAGAAATTTAATGGTTAAATTAAGTTATCTTTTCTAAGGTAGAATTGAATTGTTTAGAAGTTGATCTAGATTATATTCTGCATTTGATGTGGAGAAAAGCTTTCTTGTGGAATATCCCCATGTATTGGATGCAAGTTTCTTGGTCCGTCTTGTCAATACGGTTTATGGGTATTTTTCTATGGCTGCATCCGAGAAAGAGCTAAAGCAGTGATGGTGTAGTTGATAGAATTTTATCCATGTCGGATGTATATTTGATACTAGACAAATTCAAGTGAAAGTGAAAATCCTGAACGTGCCAAAGCTGTCAGGACTACATCGGTAGCTTGAGTTTGTCATTGGCAAGTGAAGCCTTGATACGCCTCATTGTGAACGTGCCAAAGTTGTCATAACGAGAAAGGGTCATGACCAAAATCCGGAGTCACGGTGAGTGTGATTGACAATGAGTTGTCTACCTAATGAATATACATAGGCGAGATCGTGCCAAAGCTGTGAGTCGAAATATATTCATGGGGCCCACCTCTCACTATGAAATTTGATTTAATTATTGAATTCCCGTTTTCCGTTGGGGATTACGGTATTACGTAAAGTAGTGAGAGACACTGCTGGGTTAAAAATCCATAATTAAAGCAGTGTGTAATTTTATGGAAATTGCTTCTTTTGTTTTCCTTTATTCTATATAGTTAATAGAATATACTTAATCAACTGCATGTATATTATTTGAATATGTTTTCTGACTTTACTTGTGGTTGCGTATTTCTAGAATAGGTTCTAGAATGTAAGTAGACTTGGATATTGTTAGATTAGTAAAAACCATTGGGAACTGTTGTTCCGATTTTCTTGAAAATCAAAATGGTTAGTGACTTAGTCACTAAGTCACGATAAGTAATCTAAATAGATATATGTTTAAGGATATAATTGTCTAGAGAGAATAGTTTATTGTGCGGTAAGAATTGACGTGAATTAGTTCATGTCTCGAGATTCTTGACTGGCATTAAGAAAACTCCATTAGGTATTTGTTTATCTTATAATGACATTTCTGGGCTTTAGTGACTTTTAGAAGTCACGTGTTTGACACAGTTTGCTAATCAATTATTTGTAATTGTTGTGAATAATTGAAGGTAAATTATAGAGCTTGATAAATGAGATGTGTATAGTTGTGTATAGAGAATATCGATTCTCACAATACGACAACTATAGGTATTAGATATTGGATCTCCCGTTTAGTCAATTTAAATAATGTTTAATGATTGTTTTGATATTTGATATCAGAACTTGCGACTATTGGATAATTACTTGTTCTTTATAAATAGTTGTTACATATTTTAATACAACTAGTAGTTTCATTGATAAAGAGATAAACATTAAGAAAATATTCGGTTAACTAAATAACTTATAACAGTGTTTTATGAGATTTTATCACATAAGCATTAGATGCTTATTCCGTATGGTAAAGGATGGTTTGATACAAGATCACACCACATATCCTTATCCATTTAATGAATATTGTATTCATGAATGTGATTAAATCTCATTTAACCAATGATCGTCATTGGACCACAAATTTATTAAACTAATACATTGGATGTATATAGTTTAATGAATTATAAATTACCTTGGATAGTTTTCTTTACTTCGTAACTTAGTTAATGAATTGTCATGACTTAGTTACATGTTTCTAAAAGAATATATATTGAACGTCTTGAATGGTTCGAGAACTTTCAATATGTTTCTGAAGAAGCGCGGATAGAATATTTTGAATGGTTCAAAGATATTCTATTTCAAGTGTTGAAAACTATAATTTTAAAATTCATCGTGAGTCTTTGAATTGTTCAATGATGTTTGATATGATCAAACATATGAATTTATGGCAATTAGTTCTAAAGTTATTTAATGAATGTGATTCTTACTCAATATTATTCTTCTACGATTCCATCGTGATGGAATTGGTCAGTGGGAGAAATCGAATCTTATATGATTTGATTCGTTTGATATTGAGTGTTACCGAATTAGTTTCAATACTCTTAGGGTTATGCTCCAGTTACATTAATTCATCTTTTTTTTATTATTGTTCCATTAGTTTCTACAATTACGTATATGATATGTATAAGTAGAAAATTCGAATCTTAAAAGGTTTGAGATTTGAATATTTCTTTTGTATAATGGTTATATAATTGAAAGTACTTGTGCCTCGGAGGTACAAGTAAAAGTTTATCATTTATTCTATTTAATAGAATATTGTAGTTTATTTGATAGAATATCTTTTCTATAATCCCGTGTAATAAAATTATTTTATTACTTGGTGTGTAACATCAGATGTTAACAATTGAAGAAAAGACTTGACTTATTGAAGTCAAATGTGAGAGTGATAAACTATAATGGAACTACATAATTAATTAGATGAAAAGACCCTTAGACCACTTCCGTATATGTTTAATAGGATGTCAGAATCATTTACAAAGTATTTGATACTTATTGGTTCTGTTGTTTTCTTATCGAAGAAAATTATCCCATAACTTATAGTGGGAGCGATATTTGATATCGATTTCGGTAGTTAGCATTGAACCATAGATCTAAGATTGTTCCTAGCTTACTACAATCAAGTTTTGAACTTGATTAAGCTTTCGTTATGAATCAATCATAAAATATGCAAATTGTTTGCGCAACAAAAGTAAAGTGAGCTTGATAAAGGTTTGACCTTTATAGTATGACAGTGAGAAAGGTTATACTCAGCAATCTATTGTAGATTATAAGAAAACTTGTCTCTAGTCGCACTAATTGAACAATTAAAGATCTGTTGGTTAATGTTGATATTAAACAATGTATTTTGGCTAAAGAATGCAAAGTGGCGTTCCTGAATGTTTTATTCGAATGTGAGATCTGTTATGGTTTCTTTGTTTGAAGAGTTCATTATAGAATGGCCCTAGAGTTTGTATTATGCTAAGATCACAGTTTGATATACTAGCTTATAGAGTCTATCATAGACTCAGATAAGCTTTCCAAAAATATGTGTTTTCTAATTTTGATACAGTCAGATTGTCTGATTTTATCAAAGCATAGAGAATACATATGTAGTAATAGGGTCAATGAGAGCGTACAAATTTCTTTCTAGTGTTAAATATCCTAATGACATTATCATTATTAATGTAATAATGAGATGTTTATAAGGTAAAAGATTTACCTAAGTCTTATTTTCTCCGTGATAGCAGTGAGAGTAGTCTATGTTATATTTGATATAAAGTTTCATATATGATATAAAACTAAGAGACTTGTGAGAAACTCCCAGTAGTCGTGCATTAGATATGATCTACTAAATGACACAACAAGACTATCTTTATGACAGTTAGTATAACGGTTTGACAGTTAGTGTGTCTCTTGTATATAGTATTAATCTTTCGTAAATGATGATTCCTTTGTCGAAAGAGAAATTGATTAGAATCTCTAATCAATCTTATACATTATATGATGATGGCATAATGAATACTATATTATGTACGATTAAAGATATCAACTTAATTGTAATTGTTACGAGTTATTTTGATCCATAGGATGTGTCTTGAAATATGTTCTTTGTGATCTTTGAGATATTAAGAACGAGTTTCTAATTCATGGAGAATATAGTCTGCAACCATTAGGGTCAGATTAGTTTTGAGTCTAATTATGACGTTAGATGGTCCATGTCATATAAAGTCAGAAAAGATGCAGTGGGAGTGTCGCGATTGATTCTACTGTATTAGTGGAATTAGTTGTAACTTATGAAGTATTGACTTATGAAATTGCATAGTGACCTTATAAATTAGAAGTTTTGATATTAATATTGTGCTTGCGGTTGTCTGCATAGTATTTGGATTTGATCCCCAAATACATAGACAACTCAATAGCTATAGCACAATAATCATATCGCATATGAGTCATATTGATGTAGAACTTGGGTTCTACAAAATATGAATGATGTTGGCAAAGGAAAATAATTGGGTTCGTTGGACAGACTCAATTTGTAATAGCCGGCTTACTTGTTGTTGCCTACCTCTTGAGTGCTAGGTGAGCTCTTGAGGGCCATGAGTATGTAATACACATTGAGATGTGTCTATGATATCGTGGATTGGCAATAGAGCAAATGGGATAAATTGTTAGGGTTGGTGCTCAGAGTGCCAATCCGGATCGTATTTATGTCCGATTCATGAATACGATCAATGCCTTTTTTCCATAATATTACTTATTTAATGGTAGCACCTCTTGTCTTTTATATACATATTCGATCTAATTATGATTAGATATCTAATTATGATTAGATTGAAACTAAATCTGATTTAGTGATACGTGTATAATAGACAAAGACCCTATGATTTACAATGTAGTGCGCAGTTACAACGTAGTTTGTAATTGACATTGGGAAGCGTCACTATAAGTTGTATATCCTTAAATAAAGTTATGTGTCAAGATTTACTAACACGGGTCGGTTAGTAAAATCCGCTGAGACCAGTACATGTCGTATATCGTGACTTGGTCTGATGGTTTATCCCAATGAACCATGAGTCTCGGGAGACTCGTATAGACATGTGGGTATTTATTTGATAAATATTGAACGACTCACTGAAGATTTCCTAATAGATGGTTCACCAACGTCAATAGGAATCTTCTCGAGTTGAGCGAGTATAGTGATCCTTCGACTTGAGATACCACAGTGGATATATGAGTTATCCTCCACACTTTGATGGCAGTCACGTCACCGATCTATTTAGATCAGACCTCTGCCTGTTCGTTGGGTGTGGACTGATGCTCATGATATCCAGTGTGTATCAAGATAGAATCCGCCAGTCCTGTGTACAGGGCATAGGTATCCTACACGTGTTTACGATCTAGTAAATCCATGGTCGTGGTATAACTTCGGAAACGAGTTTCGAGTGTTTTTAGGAGATCGTAAATTTGAAAGTCGACTATATTATACCATAAGGATTTGACGTTCTTATCTATATCTCATGTATAATATGGATAGCCTGTGACGGAGGGACTATACGTATGCAATGACCTCGACTTGCATAGTTTAGCGAGATTATCTGTGGTCTTCATAATTCATGACTGGGTGAATTATGGACACGAAATTAGATTTCGTGACGGTTAAACCTAAACTTAGAGAGTCACACAAGATGAAGTGTACTCGTTGAGCACTGGGACAACGCGTTATGAATAATACAGATTATTCATAATACTTCATCGGATTAAATGAGTTAATTCGAATCGTTTAAACGGTTAAACGAAAACACATGCATAAGAGCATTTTTGGTCAATCGTAATTATTGTGTATTTGTATTTGATACATAATTTGATTAGATACACATTAATAAATTGTCAAATGAGACTTTGACACATGCCATTAATATATGTATTTGTTATTTAATGTAAATAAAAATACATATATAATAATAATTATATTAATTAATTATTTAGATATTTAAATGTTAAATATTTGAATAATTAAATAATATCCATATTACATAGATGTTATGCAATATGTTTAATTATTATTGATACATGTGGCAGGTTTTAATTAAGCTTTAAGTGTGCAAATTTGATTTGTCAATGTTAAAGCTTATCTTATCTTATCTTTAATTTAATTGGATTAAATTTAGAAAATGACCAATTTGCCCCCTCAAAGTCGGTTTTGACACTTCAAAAGAGAAAAAATTTTCTTTTTGCTTCCAAGGGAAGCCAAGGCCGAAAATTATCCTCCATGTACCTCTCAAATTTGGCTTGATGATTCAAGGAAGAAGAAAGTAAAGAATTCAAGAAAAGTTAAGGAAATGTTGAAGATTAAGAGGTAATCTTTAATATTCTTAAGTTTAGGAAATTAGTTTCTTGTTATTGAATTACTAGAATGGTTCTAGGGCACTACAAGAAAACTGGGGATTAGAGACGGAAATATCTGTCGCTAATCCGTCGCTAAATGAAGTTAGCGACGGAATAGAGACGGAAAATTCCGTCTCTATTTTATTGGTCGCAAACGGATAGCGACAGAAATAATAATCCGTCGCTATTTTTAGCGACGGAATATTCCGTCGCTACTTAGAGACGGAATATTCCGTCGCTATTTAGAGACGCAATAGACACGGAAAATTCCGTCTCTATATAGAGACGGAATATTTTCCGTCTCTAAATCCGTCGCTAAATAGAGACGGACTATTCCGTCGCTATTTACCGACGGAATTTTGCGTCGCTATTTAGAGATGGAAATTCCGTTTCTAATCCATTTTTAGAAACATAAAATCCGCCTTTAATATTCGTTTATAATTCCTACGAATTTTTTTTATAAAATTATTATTTTTAAAATTTTTTATTAAATTAATTTTATTTTAACCAATATTATTAATATTAGTACGTAAAATTATAAAATAAATATATTAATTACTTAAATTATAAAATGAAGACAACAAATAGTAAAATAAAAATTTTATTATATCAGGTTTTGAAAAGTACAACATAAAAAAAACATATAAGCTAATTCTACTTATCTCTCTGCTCACAATTAGTCGGATGATAAGGTGGTCCTGAAGAGGAAGGCTGTGAACTCAAGTCTTTCATCATTTGAAAATACCGCTCCATCTCTGCCATCTTCTGTTTGAGATCAAGCATCTCTTCATTTCTCTTTCGTTGTTCTTCATCCAGTCGTTGTTGTATATTCTGCATCTCAATTCTAACTCGCTCTTGTACCCGCTGCTCAACTGTATCATCATAAGTCGTATTATAGTACGATCTACCTGAGCTGCGTAACGAATCTGGATATGAAAGCGATGCAAGAGAGCCGAGACCGTACACTCGGCGTTTCTTAGTCTTTCATCATTTGAAAATACTTCTTAGAATTTGGGTCTTTTGGATTTGGAGGATGGAATTAGAGGCTTATTGCATGTGTGAAGTTGATTTGAATGATATTATTGTAATATTTGTTCAATTTGATCATTTGATAATATGTTGTCATTCTAGAGTGTTATGACCACTCTTGTAATACCTAGAATTGTTCTTGGTTGCTTCATTGGTGGTGAATTGGATTGGTGTTATGATTAATTGGATTAATATTGAGAAAGCTGGATTAAGGCATGAAAAATTGACGTTTTTGGTTTCTGGATCAGATCTGGAATTATGGTTTTATGGTGATGAAAATGATGTCATATAAATGTATTGGATGTGTTTTGGGTTTTGGAACAATTTCCGAAAATTATTTCGGAGTTGAAATTTGCGAAAACGGTAAAAAACGGCGTTACCGGGTGACTTTTGAGCCACCGGGTGATGGCTGCCCAAACAGTTAATTGGTCACTGTTCGGGCAGCGCATGAACTGCCCTAGCACTATTGGGGCTGACCTGGGCAGCCCTCATGTGCATTGGGTGGTCGGTTCGGTCAAAAACGCGTTTTATGCCATTTTACGGAAAAATATTTTCGTAAAAGTTTCGAGACGTTTCTTAGTTATTTATGTCGTTATTTGATATCAAATAAATATTTTTAGGTGAAATATGAATAAATTATTCACATTGGATATTGAATAATTTATTCAGTAATTTAAAAATTTTAAAATTATGATTTCACCTGAACTGCGAGCTTCAGCTGCGCCCGCGCCAAAACCCCAACAGTAAGTAAAGTCATGATTCTTAAAGACTTTGGCCAAAGCCGATCACCTAGGATGGATCGTATCAGTTGTAAAGAATCGTGGACATGTCGATATGAGATGCGCGTCTTGGAAACTTGACGGTGTATTCTATGTTTCCTAAGCATAACTCAGATAGCCTACGATAGAGTGATTGTTAAACATATGTGATGACCTCGACTTGTATAGTTCAGAAAGGTCATTCGTGTTCTTCTCAAATTCGGAGGTGGCTGAATTGCGTACATATTAGGTAGGCTTATATGATGAACGTGTTTGAACTTAGAGAGTCCCAATATGAAATGTACTCATTGAGCACTTGGGTAGCCGATTATTTTTTATAAAAGATAATATTTGATATTATAATTATCAACTAAAATAATCAATTGTTATTGGATAAATTGATTATTTACTTTGATCTAATTGTTATGGAATTAGCAATCTTTTAAATCCATGAGCCCGTAGTACACTATAGAAGTAAGTTCTAAGTGTTATTTAAGAGATTGTTAATAGATACGTCAACAAGATTATATCTATAGAGATTTGAAATTTTTATCTATATCTCTGGAATAATCCGAAATCCTGTGACGGAGGAATTATATGTATTTGATGACATCGACCTGTATGATTAAGCGAATTTATCTGTGGTCGTCATAATTTACTGGTGGGTAGATTATGGACACGAAATTGGATTTCGTGACGGATATACCTGAATCTAGAGAGTCTCACTAATAAAGCATACTCGTGGAGCACTAGGGAAACCTTTATGAATAATATTGATTATTTATAAATCATTTAACGGTTAAACGAAAAGATACATGCTTAAAGGTTTTTCACGTCATTTCTTAGTTAATGTGTATTTGAATTTAATACATGATTTTATTAGATACACATTAATTAACTGTCAAATAAAGTATTTGACACATGCCATGAATATATGTATTTTGAATATTTAGTGTAAATATAATACATATAACTAGATATTTAGATTTAGAAATTGTTTAATTATTTAATTGTTAAATAATTAAAATTTGTAAATATAAATATCTAATGTCATGATTAAGTTTAAAGGTGGATTAATTTGATTGGATCACTTGTTAGAACTTATTTAATATTGAAGTGTTCAAATTGAATAAGTAACTTTACATTTAATTTATTAATATAAATTTGAAGCAAAATGACAATTATACCCCTTAAGGTTTCAGCCAAGCCCTACATATTTAATGGTTTCTTTTTTTCATTTGATACACTTGATGCTAAGCCTCCAAAGTTTACAAAGAAAGAGAGTTGTGAGAGAAAGAAAAGAGTTAAGAAGAAATTAAAGAAAACTTGGAGATTAATAGGTAATTTCTAACTTTCTTTGTATAGAAAAATATTTCTATGGTTTTTAGCTATAACATATGATGTGTACATGTTTCTCTACTCTCTTGTTTTGTAATAAGATGTTTGGAAGCCTGGATGAAAGATATAAGCATGTATGTTGAACAAAATTTACTTATTAATGGTTAATAAGCACACTTCTAGTCATTAAATGACTTGGTTGTCATTGTAGAGTTGTTAGGCCACTCAATGATGACCTAGAATTGTTCTTGAGTTGTTTCAAAGTGGTGAGACTTGATTGGTGTTGTAAAGATTGGATTAAAGTGTTGGATTGTGTTAATTTTGGTTAATTTGATTAATTGAAGAATTAGGGTTTCAAACCTAAACCAAAATTGGGGCTTTTCATATATTTGTTGTATTTTGATACATATGATATGTATAAATTATTTTGGTAGTTATTGGAAATCACCTAAACTTGTATTTGATAATTTAGGATCAAAATATCAAAATGTAAAATATTGGGGCTCACGACAATAAGCAAAAAATCTGGAAAATGTTTTCTAGGTTGCATTTTAATGTATATAAGATGTGCAAATCATTTTAGTAGTGATTGGATATCACCTAATCTTGTATTTGACAAATTAAGACCAAAATAAACAAAATACAAACTATTTGGGCCATTTTCGTAATTATGAAAAATCTGGAAATTTTTTCAGATTTCTATTTTTAATGTATATTTGATGTACAAATCATTTTTGTTGTGATTGGAAATCACCTAAGCTTATTTTGAACAACTTAAGACTAAAATGATTAAAATGAAAAGTCTTGGGGCTTTATGATAATTTACTGAAATTATGATTTATGGGTTAAAAAATTTTCGTTTTGAGTATTGAGTGATTAAATAAAATTTATTTTAATTACCCAAGAAAAAATAAAGAAATGGGAAAATTTGATTTTCCCGCATTCCCCTGCGTAACCCAGGTATTTTGCCAAAAACCCCAACACTATAGTGTAAAGTAAGCTTATTTAGGTTATTTGATAACAAGTTGTTATTCTACAGTGTTATGACCACTCTAATAATACCTAAAATTATTCTTGAGTTATTCATTTGTGGTGGCTTTGATTTGTGTCGATATTAATTAGATTAATGTTGAGAAAATTAGATTTAAAGTATGAAAAAAGATTATTTTTATATCCATATCAGTTATGGAAATTCTGAAAATTTTGTGATGAAAAATATGATGTTTAAATCTATTGGATGTGCATTGGACATGAGGATAATTGCCAAAAATTATTTTAGATTGAAAATACGCATAAATGATGAAAAATGGCGTTATCAGGTGAGTTTCGAGCTTACCGGATAACATATGGCCAAACAGTGAATTGGTCACTGTTCAAGCAGGCCATAAACTGCCCAAGTACTATTGGGGCTGACCTGGGTAGCCCCGTGTAGTATTGATTGGTCAATTCGGTCATAAACACGTTTTATGTTATTTTACTGAAAAACGTTTTCATAAAAATTTCGCGGTATTTTCTAAATTAATTATATTGTTATTTGATATCGAATAAATTTTTTAGGTAAAATATGAATGAATTATTCATATTGGATATTGAATAATTTATTCGGAAAGTTTAAAAAATTTTAAATTTACGATTTCGTTCGAACCACGCTTTCGCCACGTATAACCCCAACAAATTGATAATGATTTATCAAATCAATAAACTTAAATTTGTATTCGATTTGTTTCATAAACGAATAGAATCGAATTGACCCATTTATTAAACGAATCCATTTTTTTCAAATACATATTCACTTTAAAGCGAATCGAATCGAACAGATAAATAAATCATAACCTGTTATGGGTAAAAATGAGCTCAGCCCGCAAGGTCTGGTACCAATTTGAGTCCGCATGCTATAAGAAACCACCATCAACCTCGCTGAAGCCATCGGAACGTAATTGTAAACGGGAGCACCCACGAGCTCAACCCATCCGAAGATAAAGCCCACAGAATGCATCTCATACGACCTGGACACCCCGGACGACATATCCTTAAGGTTAGTGCTCGCATATCGTTTCACACGCCCCGAAGGCCTCATGAAGCTTAGAACGTCCTCGAATAGTCCATAAAGGTAAGAGAACCACCTCAAGGCAACAGTATTACCAAAGATCCCTCCCTCCAATTTAAGATGATGTTAAGTCCCAATAAATCAGGGATAATTGTTGACATAATTACTCCAACGGTTATCACATTTTTACTATTGTAACGGCCCTTGAATAAATATGGGATAAATCCATGGTAGAAAGGGGATAAGCTTTACTGAAATTCTGTCAAATTGGTGAAAGAATTGTGACTTCTTAATGCATTCATCAAAATTCATCAATAAAATTGACTCGTTGATGTAGATCTTTAGATTTTCCGAACCACATTAAGATTGTGTGTCATCTCTTTAATTTCATCGAATTTAGTGTTAATCGGTTTTAACTGTCAACATAACCCAAATTGTCACCTCTAATTAAAAATGTGTGTAGCATCATTAAACACTTTTAAAATCTCTAAAAAAATTTCACAAACTTCCCATTGACTAGGAAAAAGTGTGATATGTTGAACATTTTGAGGAAAAAAAACTACATAATGCATCTTTGTATTGCAAAGCTTGACATAAAAGAAAATAAGTTGAATTCTAACATGTTGGAACATCTCGTGAAAATTTTATCGGTTTAATACCATTAAATTTATAAAACTTGTCTCATTCTCTCCTAACAGTTGAATAAGACCAAATACAATTAAATGCTTTTTTAATAGGCTCAAGGAAATGTGCTAATTTTTCCAAACCATCTTAAACACATAAATTGAGGACATGACATGTGCAACGAACATGAAAAAAATGACCTCCTAAATTTGGTTCGCATATTTGTATTAAATCATTGATTGATGCAGTATTTGTAGATGCATTATCATCCAACTGTTAAAATTTTACCTAATAAACCATATTCATCAAAAATTACTTTAATCATTCTATAAATATTTTGTGCAGTATGTTGTTCATCAAAAACTCTAAATACAATAAGTCGTTTTTGCATGTTCCATGATGCATCAATCCAATGACAAGTCACACCCATGTATGAGTGTGTTCGCTAATGGTCACACCAAATATCAGAACAAATAGATAGACGTCCTTTAATATCTCTAAATGTTTCATTAAAAATAATTTTACCATCTTTGTATAATTTAAAATTTTGATGTTTTGTTGTATTTCTAGTCATTCTACATGCAGCATTGTGGGACACAGGACCTGGGCGACGCTGTTCTGTCCTAGGCTCGCGGCCTAGTCGGGAGTACGGAGTAGCCATGTGGGACTAAACCGGAGAATAATAGAGTCGCCACCCGGTGTGAACCGGGAAATGAGATTTAAGGCCGCACTCACCCCTCGCAAAGGAAGACATCAAACCGTTGGGTTCGGAATGGTCCCTTACTTATGTCACTTGTAATGAAAGGATTTGTGTAATAATTTAATCAAGCTTAAGTAACACTTATTTCCAAGAGTATCATGCTTCTAAATCCATATGCGTAAAAATAAAACTTACACCTAAATTTGCATATATTTCACATCTAAGATTGCATGCTTGAAAGTACGTCAAAGTAGCAACAAACATACAACTTCATTGACATATTGTATTCATGGAAACACAAGCACACACTAACCACACAAGCACACATAAAGGCGAATCAAATGTGATTTCATAGACATGTCATAAACGAATAACCATTACATGTCCATGCACAAATAAAAGAGTCAACTAAGTACATAATGCAAAAAGACACTTAAGGATGCAATTAGGCATTAAAGTAAGCATGTTATGACGTAGTGCAAAAGAAGATAACTAATATGGACACAAGCACACATGTGAGCACTTTTCCAAGTGGTACGTGGAATTGTATCCCAAGTACAGACCGCACTACCGTCCATTCGGAATCGGCTACAGAATTTATGTCTGGGTTTCCATCCGATATACCACAAGAAATAATACTCAAATGCTATCATGACATGAATATATGAATTGTAATACGTTAAACACATTGTACTCATACATGTGGGGAATACAGATGAATGACACCTACACAATCTTGCGTAATACAGAGAAGCAATCAGATTCATCATACGAAGGGTTAGCTACTAGGAACGATTATGTATGAAATTTGATGAAAATGACTAAGTTCAGTGGGTGCGCGTTCGCGTAGCGTTCGAGAACGCGTTCCAATGGTAAACAGAAGGTTCGTGTTCGTATAGCGTTCGAGAACGCGTTCGAACGGAGCCAGACCTGATGCATGAAACACTAAGAAAATGCGTGCGCGTTCGCGTAGCGTTTGAGAACGCGTTTGAATGGTAAACAGAAGGTTCACGTTCGTATAGCGTTCGAGAACGCGTTCGAACAGAACCAGACCTGATGCATGATGAAACTAAGAAAATGCGTGCGCGTTCGCGTAGCGTTTGAGAACGCGTTCGAACGGTAAACAGAAGGTTCACGTTCGTATAGCGTTCGAGAACACGTTCGAACAGAACCAGACCTGATGCATGATGAAACTAAGAAAATACGTGCGCGTTCGCGTAGCGTTTGAGAACGCGTTCGAACGGTAAACAGAAGGTTCATGTTCGTGTGGCGTTCGAGAACGCGTTCGAACGGAACCAGACCTGATGCATGTAACACATTCATAGACAAATAAATCCACAATGTGGGACCTCACGTATCCGATTGAACTCATCTCGCATCCAATCGAGTACACACCAACCGGCGCGGCAAAGCATCGTGGTAAAAGATTTTAACCCCTCCAAATAGGGGACCTTTCATCGCACTTACTAAGCCCATGCGCTCGATTGAATCATGCATACAAAGAATTAAAAAACAATAATACCGAATTTAGTATGCCCGATTGAACGTATCTTGCATTCAACCGAACACACATAAACCGGCGCGGCAAAGCATCGTGATAAAGGATTTTAACCCCTCCAAATAGGGGACATTTCATCGCACTTACTAAGCCCATGCGCTCGATTGAATCATGCATACAAAGAATTAAAAAACAATAATATCAAACTTAGTATGCCCGATTGAACGTATCTTGCATTCAACCGAACACACATCAACCGGCGTGGTAAAGCATCGTGGTAAAGGATTTTAACCCCTCCAAATGGGGGACCTTTCATCGCACTTACTAAGCCCATGCGCTCGATTGAATCATGCATACAAAAGTAACATGCAGAATTCAAATGACGAAAAATAAATAAATCAAAGCAATATAAGACAAAAGAAAGTGTCATTTACTCAAGCGGTACGTGGAGTTGTATCCCGAGTACAGATCATACTACCGTCCATTCGGAATCGGCTATGAAATTTATGTCCGGGTTTCCATCCGATATACCGCGAGAGTTGACACCTCTTTCGTTTTATTCCAAAGCCACAACATACAATATCTCATAATCCATGCATATTTATCTACTCAAGGGCTACAACATGCATTTCAACATAACAATCATGCAAGCAATACTCAATAAATAATAAAAATAAAATAGAAAATAAATGTGGAAAATACCTTCAGGTCTAACCTTTTATGTCGACTTTCGAACTCGCGTTTCACGGCCGTCGGAAGGGCTATCACACCGCAACTTTTCTGGTTCACTGGTTTGCGTTTTACCTCACTGTTTCGCTGCTCAAGCTACTGTTTTGACTCCGTTTTGCTGCTGTTTGGCCTTCGTTTTGCTGCTGTTTCCTCTGTATTTTCTGCTCACTGTTCAGGTCACTGTTTTGACGTTTCCACGGACTGTTTCGAGTGTTTTTTGTGGGTTTTTAGTGCAGTCTTGTGTGATTATTTTAAGGATTATAAATGCAGTTTTTACGTTACTGTTTTGAGGATTTTAGGGACTGTTTTAAGAGGATTTGGCTGCTGTTTTGGGGGTGATTTGGGCTGCTGTTCAGGCGTGTTTTAGGAGGTTTAGGGGGATCTGTTTTCGGTGGAAATGGGCTGCTGTTTGGGGGTGTATTTTCGGTGATGTGGGGCTGCTGTATAGGGGAGATTTTCGGTGATGTGTGGAGGTTTAAGGGCTTCTGTTTTCGGTTGTGGAGTGGGGGAGCTGAAGAGAATTATTTGTGTTTTTCTTCTTGATATTGCTGTGAGTGGCTAGGGCTCTTGGTGTTGTGATTTTCGTGTAAGTCTTGTGTATGAGCTCGGGGAGTGCATGTCTTGGTTAGGGGTTGTTTATATAGAGAAGGGTTAGGGCTACTCCTTGTCTCACAAGGAATGGATTTTGGCATTAGAATGAGGATTTGATTTGGTATTCAACAAGGAAATGATTAGATTGAGGGGGGACAAATCTTGGCTAGATTAGGAATACAAAATATTTAATTTGTTATGATTGATTTTAATTAGGCATATCATCTTTTTAATTTAGGTATACAACATATTTGATTTGTTTAAATTAGGCATGATTATATTTTGTGTTTCATTTAATTTGGTAAATGATTTAATTAGTTTTGGTATTAGATTTTAATTAAATATTAGTTTAATTTAATTTAGATTTATTTTAATTGGTTTAATTTGATTTTAGTTAGCTTTAATTTGATTAATTTAATTTGTGACATGTATTTTAAATGTTTTAATTATTTTGGATTGGGCTTGGGTGAGATGGGCTTGGATGTGGGGTTTTGGGCCAAGGTTAAGTGTTTGCGGGTTCTTTTAGGCTAAATGTGCTTTAAAACGGAGGTCCACCAGTGAGCCCGAAGCTAAATAAGCGAGTAAAATTCGACAAAGTACTGATTTCCATCTTTTCCCTTCCGACGTCCGTTTCCCGCGGCTTCCGCGACTTAAAAGGTAATGCCTCCAAATGAGACTCATCATCGGGATTTATATGCAAAAATGCAGTGCCTACAAGCATGATTTAAAGCATTTTGAACGTAATTTGTAAAAGCAATTTTTTCACTAAAACTTAAAGAAAGATGTGTCATACAAGTTAATTTAGCAAATTCTTCTCTATTTTTAGCATCAGAATATTTAAATAAATCTAAAGCACTCGTACCTCTACTAGATGATGTGTACCTGACCATTTGAGTTTGCGTCGTATCAAGTCCAAGTTCAACCGCATGATGTCTTTCCGGGTGCTTGATCATATTGTCGTATCCACCAGAAAATTTATAAGAAACCCTACAATGGTTGCATACTGCTCTTGAACCTTCATCAGCAACGTCTAAATGAAAATGAATTTTGAAAACATCTGAGGAACGAGACTTAACTTCTATTTTACGTGAACCGATAATAGGGCCGCTCTCTTGGGTTGGCACATTTGACATTGTGTTCTCAGATGAGCTTGCCATTTAGAGAATTGAGAATGGTAAATTGTAATTTGTAATTTGTAAATGAGATAATTGCGAATAAGAGAATCGAGAGAATTGAGAAATTGATGTGTTGAAATAATGAAAAATCACCCATATTTATACATTTTTAGAATATTTTGTGATACCCAAACTGCCCCTAAAATTAACCGTTTTATTACCGTTATTAGGGGTAATTTTGGAATTTTAAAATAATTTATTTATTTATTTATTTTTTTAAGAAATTGGGACATGGAGGCTAGTAGCCGTTGGGCTGGAAGATACACCCAACGGCTAGTAGTCATTGGGTGTACCGTTGGAACCCTAGGGTTCCAACGGTTCCAGCGATTCCAACCGGTTCGGTTCTGGTTCCGAACCGGAACCTTGGCCGGGTTTAGCTGAAGCCGCTTGTACTCTTCTGCCAATCTGACAATTTTTTTTTCAAATTATAATAAAATATATGGATTTGAATATGTATTTTCAAGATCCATATAGATCTCGATCTGAATCCGGATTCACTTGAATCAGGAATCCGAATATAAAAATTATAAAAATAATAAAATTATTTTTATTTATGATTTTATTATAATTTTAAACTTATATTTAGATCATTTTGGATGTATTTTAAATTATAAATATTATTTTAGATGTTAAATTACAATTCTTTAATTAGAGATATATATATATTTTTTACTATCTTTTTATTAGGGATATTATAGTATATTATTTTAAATATTTTAAATAAAAATAAAAATCCATATTTTTTTGCCAATCCGAAGATCCGCATAGAAAATATCCATATCTTATCCTATATTTTTTAGGAATCCGAATCCATAAAATCTAATGTGGATCCGAATCCATATTTTTCTATCCTTGGAAACACAGATGTTGATGTAAGAAGATACAAACTATGCTTCTATATATAATTTTGCTAAAATGAGGGACTCATAGTATGACTCCACATATAAGCCCGGCTGCGGTTCCGATTCCGAATCGGAATCGGAACCGCCTGGAACCTAAAATAAAAGTTATAAAATAAAATATAATATAATAATAAATTAGTGAAGTAATTATGAATTTTTTTTATTATGATAATATTTCTACTGTAATATTTTTTAATTTAATTAATATTTAATTTTACTAATTTTTCAAATTCCGATTCTAATTACCGGAATCTTAATTTTATAATTCGATTCTAATTTTTCTTTTTCAAGAACCGATATCGCGGATTCCGAAACCGCTGGCAGGCTAATCCACAGGAAATAATATATCATGTTTCAGATGTATATGCCATCACTCTCACAACAATTGGGTCCCACACAATCCAACATATACCCCCAAAACATAATATAATTTTTCAATCCACAGACGCCAAGCTAGCTCTCTCCACTGTTGCCCTGTTAAAAAATCTACTAAAGTTCCAGTACAAACAAACCAAACATGTCACTTTTTTAAAAGCCTTCACACACGAAGCATAAACAACACAGATACTTACATGCATGGCCACAAACAAAACCATGAAAGCGAAACCCTATCACCACCAGAGCACAAATGCCGCTGCAGCCGGCGGCGGCGGCGGTTACAGTAGCGAGAGTAGCAACGGCGGTAGCAACTCACCGAGTCCGCCTCCGTCGCCGCGTCGTCACGCTAGCATTTCCCATTTCCGGCGCCGACTCCGTGCCAAGTCTTACTCGTTTTCTCGCCGTGATAGCTTCGCCGTTACCGTTAGTTTCCTTTTCCATCGAAACGTCCGGTACTTGGTGCTTCTCTGCCTGTTGTACGTTTCGGGCCTCATCATGTGCGTGGGCCCATTTTCCGGGCTTGTGGACCACACTCCGCTTCCAGGTTCAGTGTATAGAAGTCACGAGATCTTTGAGAAGCTTTGGGATCATATTCAGTCCGATAATTCTTCAGCCATTGATGTTCGTTTCTCATTTTCTCACATTTATTGTATGCTTATATATCTTTATGTTTGTTTCCTGAGAAAATAAAATAAATCACCAAGTAATACCGGATAATTTGGATCTAGTGTTTAGCTATGAGTTGTTAAGCTTTCTCATAATTTCATTGACACATATTTTAATAGAAATACATAGTTAAAAACTTAAAATTCAAATTCAGTTCAGCACCGAATCCAAATTCATACTTAAAATATAAAATGAAAATTACATATTTCGACGTTGACTCCTTTATTAGGGTAATCACAAGACTAGAGTGAAAAATTAATTTTTGATAATGCCATAATGGATTATAAACTTGATGTAGTTAATATGATACATTTTTTTTTTAGGAAATAAGAGCTATTATTTGCATTTTTTTTTTTGAAATTGAAATCAAGAATTGGATAGAAAAATGAGGAATCTCATTTTTGTTTGTCTAGTTAAAAGTGGGAATTTGAATGCTTATCAATAATATCAAATGGGTTAATCGAGAGGAGTTGCTTTTACACTTATAATCAATTGGAGAACTAAAATATAGTTGTTTGTGATAAGTTGATTGATTAATGGACATTATGATAGCTTGACACAATTTTATAATGTTTTTGTAATCGACTAAGATTGTTGCTGTTTCATCTTTTAGTTGTCCTCTGTATGGAAATATAAGAGACTGAAGGTGCAGAAACCTTGTCTGAATTCTACTGCTGGAAAACATTTCGGCATACACAAAGGTAATGTAATTTCCAATCTTTCATCATTGTTTTAAGGGCTGCTTTGGCATGTCAAGGCAAAGCCTGATATTATGAAAAATGAATGATATTAGTAGTGAAAGTGGATATATGCACTAAATTTCAGAGTCCCCTGGCCCAAGCGGTTTCTTGATTGTTGAAGCTAATGGTGGTCTTAACCAACAGCGTTCTGCGGTATGTTGTTGCTTTTGATGTTAATAATAATTTTTATGCTAGATGTTCTAGTAAATTTTTTTCCATCCATCTTCTCAGAGACCAAATAGATTTACTATATTTTAACAGTATAATATATTCTGCTTAAGCATGTTTACATTTTGTTGTCTTTTGCAGATCTGCAATGCAGTGGCTGTAGCTGGACTTTTAAATGCAGTACTAGTCATCCCTCGTTTTGAATTTAACAATGTTTGGAAGGACCCAAGGTAATTATACAGAATAAGCCATTATGTTTCTCGTCTCAACTTCAATAAAAGGATAATTGTGCTAGATTCTGGTTTGCATATTGCATATCTTTCGGTTATCTTCTTCTTTCATTAGATTTTTACTTTTTAGCTTGAGCATTTTTTGTTTTACTAATTATGATCAGAGCTTGATAATTAAATCATTATTCTTGTTATTTTGTGGAGACATGAGGATAAACACCGCTGAGAACTCTCCTTTAGTTTAGTCTACATGTTATGATTGTTTTATGACCAAAACTGTGTTTATATAGATCATGTTTTCTTCTATTTGTATTTCTCAGCCAAATTCATGAGGATCCGTGAACAAAAATTCAATATTCTCTTTGTTTAGTCTAGTCATCATCTCTGTTCAACTAATCATTTAAACAAATATAACGAACTATTTATGTATTTGGCCCCCAGGGGTGCGGCCGAGTGGCTTTTAGCCACTTTGTTTGGCTAGCTACCCGAGTTTGACGCTTTGGGGTGGGGGTAGGGAATTAAACATAATATTTGGGCTTTGTCACCTTATGTTTTAAAATTTTAAAAATAAAATAAAATGAAAAATAATAAAAAACACTAGTTACATATGTGGAGCAAGAATTCAGATTATTCAGATGCTTAAGGAGAATTAATAGTAGGCATATTATTCTTTCTGTATGGCCTTGATATGATTTTCTTATGGAATGTACTTTTGCTTAGATACAATCCTTTACAACATAAATTTTATCTTCTTTTACAGTGAGTTTGGAGACATATATGATGAGGATCACTTTATAGCAACGGTTGATGGCTACGTAAAGGTGGTTAGAGAGCTACCTGATCTTTTGATGGAAAGATATGATTACAATATTACTAATATTCCAAACTTCCATGTCCAAGCTTGGGCTCCTGCTAATTATTACATTGAAGAAGTTTATCCTATTTTGAGAGAGCAAGGGTATGTGCTGAGTCGTTAATTCCATTTTTAATTTTTTCTTCAAGCTCAACCAAATGGTTAATTCTCCTATCTTTGAAAATCAGTTAAATTTTTGTTCTGAGAATTTATTGAATGATCCTAACCTTCTGAACCTCTTCATTCCCAACCAAAAACCTGTTGAAATATATTTCTAGATTGTTTCTTATTGGTTATATTTGGTGCAGGGTTATCCGCATTGCCCCCTTTGCTAATAGATTGGCAATGAATGTTCCCCCTCATATTCAATCACTAAGATGCATGGCTAATTATAAAGCATTAAGGTTCTCTATCCCTATATCAACTCTGGCAGAGAAGCTAGTTAACCGAATGATTGAGAAGAGTTCAGGGACTGATGGAAAATATGTTTCCATTCACCTTCGGTTTGAGGAGGTATGCATATTTTTTGTTATCATCTCTGCTAGTTATTTATAGTGTTGGTGTCCAATATTCTTTTCAGATTTTCAGAACTTTGTCTAACAATCGTGTGCACTTTTAGGACATGGTAGCCTTCTCATGCTGTCTGTATGATGGAGGAGAGTCTGAAAAATTGGAAATGGATACATTTCGAGAAAAATGGTGGAAGCGGAAGTTTAAGAGAAAAGATCGTGTCATCTTACCTGGTCTCAATCGGATAAATGGAAAGTGTCCTCTAACCCCACTCGAGGTACCTCATTATTCTACCTCTCCTTTTGCTTTTGGGACCTGGAATACTGATATGAGCATCATCTGACTGTTTGATTTTGATAATTACGAGTCCAGAAAGTTGATCATCTTATGCTTAATTCTGCAAGTATTTTTAATTTATATACACATCTTGTTGTACTCTTCAATCTATAGATTGTCCAGATAATAAACTTTCTCATAATTTTTTTTTCGTGTCAGCATAGGTTGGGATGATGTTACGTGGTATGGGATTCAATAATAAAACTTCAATTTTTTTAGCGTCGGGAAAAATTTACAAGGCAGAAAAACACTTGGCTCCATTACTTAAGATGTTTCCCCTTGTATATACCAAGGAATCTCTTGCAACGCCTGACGAACTTGCTCATTTTGAGGTAAATATGCCTAATCTCCCTCGTAACATATGGTTGGGTATTGAATTGAATTGAGTATATCCAGTAATTCAGATTATCCTCAACGCACCAGTCATGTCATAATCGAACTCTGTAGGAAAAGCAAATGAGTCCCTTGCCTATCCATGTTTCTAATAGCATGTTTCAAAGCCAGAGATGGTTAATAGTTCCAGCTGTGCCCATCTCAGTCTGCATCCTTCCCCAGTTAGAGACTTCACTTCCATTCATTCTTCACCTCTGATAGAGCATTGTGGTCAACTTATGAAACCAGTCTGCCAGTAGTTAGACCAGAAGCTTGATTTAATTCAGTAAAAATGATGGTTGAAGTATTGATATTCTGTAACAGAGGGATGTAGCAACAGTTAATGGTATATCAAACTTTGGTTCTATCCAGTTTTAGTATGTCTTGCTCTCCAAGTTAGTTTTTTGAGTGAAAGAGGGTCAAATAAATGTTCTAAAATAAATCAAAGCATTAGGCAACTCAAAAGATTTTTCAGATGGCACCATTTATTTCATACTGACTATTGCAGACCATTACTACTTTGCTCAAGTACCTTGTCTTTTATAATTGTTGGCAGGGGTATTCTTCGAGGCTGGCTGCTTTGGACTACACAGTATGTTTGTTTAGTGAAATTTTTGTAACAACTCACGGTGGGAACTTTCCCCATTTTCTGATGGGCCACAGGCGATTCCTCTTTGATGGGCACTCGAAGACCATTAATCCTGATAAACGCAGGCTTATTCTTCTTTTTCAGGACTTGAATATCAGGTAACTTCCTTTCTGTTTGCACTATCTTTCTTCCCATCATTACTATCACTTGTTAGAACTTATCCCAGAACGTGGTCTTGAAATTTTAAACCGCTTATTTGAGATTTAATAATGTTTAAACAGTCATTAGTTCGATAGAAAATTGTCTATCCTAGGGTGCCACTTGCAAAAGCAACCATTGATTTGACATTGCTGCATACATCCCTTCAGCACAAGAGCATAAAAAAACACATTCCAATCCTCTAAACTAATTGCAAAATAAACTGGCAGTTGATTGAAGTTTGAAAGAGGTTTGAGTGCATATTCCAACTAAATTTTGGTTCCATTAATTGGTTTTGCAGCTGGGTAACATTCAAGGATCAAATGGAAATAATGCTCTCAGAAAATGATCGCAAGGGA
The DNA here is from genome assembly GCA_019454045.1 of Zanthoxylum bungeanum. NCBI lineage: Eukaryota > Viridiplantae > Streptophyta > Magnoliopsida > Sapindales > Rutaceae > Zanthoxylum > Zanthoxylum bungeanum. Next base: position 199,079 of record SKCR01023473.1, on the reverse strand, counting down.
ATTATGGTCCCCAAAGTTAGAAAAATCAATAGAAAAACTTCCATTTACACGTACCCTTTGCCAGAATGCCGGTGTCTCCTCCAGCAATCACATAATACAACACTCCAATGGACACAGTCAGCAAGATAACACTACGGAGTCTCTTCTAGCTTCCTTCACCAGAAAAGCAGATATCACTCTTATACTTTTTCTGGTGTTGCCGCTTTGGCTATTATCCGCGATGGATGTGTGGTTTTCCAGTTTTGATTCTGCAAGGAATTCCTCATCCTAAGTAACTGTTTTGCTTCTTGCATATAGAGGTTTCCAAGCTATTAAATGCATCGATTGAAGCTAACAATATCCAGCATTTAACTGCAAGCTGTGCATACCGGATTTGCAAAACAATTGTTTGGTGTGTTGTGCAGAATTTAATACTGAGATTTATGTATAAAGTGGAAATCAACTCAACTTGTCAGCTCCAAACAAATCACCTCGGTAAATCTACTTGCCTCTAATAATGGTCACAATTTATCAACCACAAAGAATTTGAAATTTATGAATAATGATTTAAGGCCATTTTACAAAATAATTTACATACCATTTTTATGAAATTGATTCAAATTTAGTCTTATTTCTTTAATAAATCTCCCAAAATGCTGAACTTATTAGTGGTACTGTTGATCAACTTCAGACTAGGGATGGCAGGGGTTTGGTGCGGGTTTGCTATTACGCACCTGCATATGTAAATAAATTACCAAACTCTGCACCATATCCGTTGCGGGTTTTAATTTTCATTACCAAACCCGCACCAGCATATAAAAATAAATTACCAAACCCGCACTGGTACCCAACGGATTTTTTACGGGTTTTTAAAATATTGAATTCCTTTATGCTCTTAATAATAAAATCTTTTAATTAAATATTGATAATTTTTCATAACATACAAAAAAAAAAAAATTTGATAGTTTACAAATTAGGACACATAAATAAAAGTTTAAAATATTTATAACATAATGTCAAATTCATATTATCACAATTAAATACATGAATCACTAGCTGATTATCTTTCATTATGTTAAATTCATATCATCAAAATTATTGAACCATGACTAAAAGTAATTCAAAAATATTAAGAGAGAGCAATTCAAAAATTGTAAGTTAGTGAGTCTTTTTATATGAGAGATTTTTTTGCCCTAAAGATATAAAATAAAATAAAAAATTAAGTTTGCGGGTAGCGGATACCCGCAGTGGGTGTCCGCTGGTTTTGCTTAATTACCAAACCCGCACCAAACCTGCAGCGGGTTTTGTTTTAAATTACCAAACCCGCTTAAGTATTTACCAAATCCTACCCATTGCAGGTGAGTTTTTACGGGTTTGCGGGTTTGTGGGCGAATTAGTCATATCTACTTCAGACCTTGTTTATAATGAGAGGAAAAAATAGTAAAAATAAGGATTTTTTTTTTCCCAAATTTACTTGTACTAGGAGGCTTGTACCGGTCAGTCACTGCCGTTTCTTATGGAAAAGCTAAAGCTTAATGGTACCATAATGGTGAGATTATGGTTATGACTTCGCGGTAAAGGGTTTAAAATTTGATTGACAAATTCTCAGTTCAAGTTCATTGGTGCATTTTTTGTAAGAGTTTGGGACAATCAAAGATTTTACTTGTTCCGCTTAAGCTCGAGTCTGCTGATTTAGCAGCGAAATTTCCAACATTCCCAAAATAATAGTAATAATAATGGTACAAGGGCTGACCATGGGCAGGAGCCACAAAGACGACTGTTCAGGGCCCAAAAATTAAGGGGGCACTAAATTGAAATTTGTTTTTACAATTTATAAATTGAAATTATTAAAATCTTACTAGCGGACCACTATGACTCAAGATAGGCTAAATGGATTAGCAATCTTATGCATTGAAAATGATGAGATTGAAGACTTAGAGTATGATGATATAATTGATGATTTTGTTTCAAAAAATGCTAGAAGACAATTTCTTAACTATTGAAATTTTAAGGAGTTTTGCTAGGAATAGTTGTATATGATTATATTTTTTATTGTCGGAGTTTAGGTACTATGTCCCCTCTTTATATATTTTCTCAAGTAATAATTTGGGCGTGAGAGCCTAGCCCCCATCTTCGCTTGGGTTCCAACCCTCGTTAAATATTATTTTTTTTTAAACATATGTTTTCGTAATGAAAAATGACACATTTTGAGCTTTCGCACCGGACATCCAAAAATTCAGGACCGGCCCTGAATGGTACCATAATTCCCAACTCCTCCCGATGCATGTACCATTAATATTCTTATTGATTTTCCCCAGCAAGAAAGAACCATTAAAAGCAATTAACAGACCCTCGACCGGAACATGTCAAAGAACAAGAACATGGGCAGGCTCCACCAGGTTCATGCAGTCATTGTCAAAATGGCCCCACGCCCCCAACGAATTTATTTCAGACTAATTTTTTTTTTCATATAATATTAATGGATTAAATATTTTATTATTATTTTTTAATAAAAATATGAAATTTTCACTAGAGCCCCCACTATTTTGTATATGTTAAACGTTAAATGTTGTGATTCTCTGATCACTTTAGAGTGTTTTGAAGGAAAAATCAAAACTCTATTACTACAAGAATAGAATACAAAGTGTTTACACTTTACAAAAACATTCACTCTAACTCTCAAAGCTCTCTAACACTTGAAGCTTTACAACTTTGGGATGCTTGAACTCTCAAATGAGCTCTCAATTTATAGTGAAACTCAAGCTCACTATTTCAACAAACTCAATTAATGCACCTAAAGCTATTTTGGTGTTTTTCATAATTTTCAACAAATGTGGTGCACCATTGTCAAAAGTGTGATCTAAATCTTTGACAATGGTGCATGATGATGTAGCTGGACATATCAAATCTTCCCCTCCAGCTGCATTTGAAATAATTATCAGCTGACAGATATCTCGACTATGTCTCTGCATAACTCTAGCTTGTCTCGAGTAACCACATTTGTAAACATGTCAACTGGATTCTCATCTGTATGGATCTTCACTAGTCTCAGTAGTTGTTGATTCATCACCTCGTGTATCCAATGATAGAGAATATCGATGTGCTTCGTTTGGGAATGATACATTGAGTTCTTGCTCAAGTCTAGAGCACTCTGACTGTCACAATGTATCTTGTATTCTGTCTGCTTAATCCCTAATTCTTGGAGAAAATGATTTAACCACAACATTTCTTTTCCTGCTTCCGCTGTTGCAATGTACTCAGCTTCTGTTGTGGATTATGCAATACACCTCTGTAATCTTGACTGTCATGATACAGCTCCCCCTACAAAAGTGTAGATGAAACCTGATGTAGATTTCCTACCATCAAGATCTCCTGCCATATTTGAATCTGTATATCCTTCCAAGATTGGATCAGCTCTCCCGTAACACAGACGAAACTTCGATGTACCCTTGAGGTACAAGAAAATCCATTTGACTGCCTCTCAGTGTTGCTTTCCAGGATTAGAGAGAAAACGCTCACTACACCCTCTGTGTGTGCAATATCTGGCCTGGAATATACCATTGCATACATTAGGCTTCCAACAGCTGAAGAATATGGTATCGATGACATCTCATCTATCTCTTTCTTGGATAATGGGCACAAACTCTTGCTCAGTTTGAAATGGTGCGCTAGCGGAACGCTGACTGGTTTGTCTTTCTGTATATCGAACCTCCTGATTATCCGTTCAATATAACTCTCATGTGAAAGCCATAACTTCTTGTTTTGTCTGTCACGAACAATCTCTATTCCCAAAATCTGTTGAGCTGGTCCTAAGTCTTTCATGTCAAAAGACTTAGAGAGTTCCTTCTTCAGTTGGTTGATCTTCACTGCTTCTTGTCCAACAATCAACATGTCGTCCACATATAGTAGAAGAGCAAAAAAATTTCCATCTGAAAACCTGTAGATTTATACACACTGATCAGCTGTAGTTCTTTTGTAGTCTTGACCTACCATGAATGAGTCAAACTTCTTGTACCACTGCCTTGGTGCTTGCTTGAGCCCGTACAAGCTCTTTTTCAGCTTGTAAACAAGGTTTTCTTTTCCTGAAACCTTGAATCCTTCTGGCTGCTCTATGTAGATTTCTTCATTCAGATCACCATGAAGAAATACTATTTTGACATCCATCTATTTAAGCTCCAAGTTCAAACTGGCTACCAATCATAGAATAACTCGGATTGAAGCCATTTTTACCACTGGTGAAAAGATCTCATCAAAGTCAATTCCATTTTTCTGTAGGAATCCTTTGACTACTAACCAAGCCTTGTGTTTCACCACATTTCCGCTGCCATCTTTCTTTAACTTGAACACCCATTTGTTCTTCAGTGCCTTCATTCCATGTGGGAGCTTGACTATATCATAAGTGTTGTTTTTCTGCAAAGATTCCATTTCATCTTACATTGCGTGTAGTCATTTGTCTTTGTCTTTATGAGATACAACTTCATTGAAGGTTTATGGTTCCCCTCGTCAGTAAGCAGGATGTATTCTGATCCTGAGTATTTGGATGATGGAATCCGACCTCGCTCAGATCTTCGTACTTGAGGTTCATTGATTTCTGGCTATCTATTGTCATCCAGATCTGTGGATGATCATGTAGCCTCTGATGGAGCAGGTTGCAGCTCCCCCTGCTCAACACCACCTTCCTCATCTGGTTCTGCTTCTGACATGTTTTGCACCCCATAATCATATATGGCCACTCATGTTGGTGCTGAGGTTGTGTCTGGATTTATCTCGGCTTTGTTGGCACTGGAATTATAAGACATATTGGGCTTTTCAATGTCTTCTATTGTCTGGTCTTTGAGAAATACTACATCCCTACTTCTGATGACCTTCCTTTCCTTCGGGTCCCATAGCCTATATCCAAATTCCTCATCTCCATAGCCTATGAAGATATATGAAGTGGTCCTTGTATCGAGCTTCTGTCTGAGCTCCTTGGATACGTGTGCAAAAACTAAACAACTGAATGTTCTGAGGTGAGAATATGAGGGATTCTTACCAGACTACACTTTCTCCGGAATATCAAAATTCAACGGTACAGATGGTGATCTGTTGATCATGTAGGAGGCGGCACGAACAACCTCTCCCCATAATGGCTTTGGCAATTTAGCCATGCTGATCATGCTTCTGACTTTCTCCATAATGGTGTGATTCATCCTTTCAGCGACACCATTGTGTTGTGGAGTGCGTGGAACAGTCCTTTCGTGTCGAATACCGTGACTTCCGCAGGAGGCATCAAACTCCCTAGAAGTGTATTCGCCTTCATTGTCTGTGCGAAGGCACTTCAGTTTCTTCCCCGTTTCACGCTCGACCGTGACATGGAATAATTTGAAATAATCCAGGACCTGATCCTTTGATTTCAAAAAATACACCTATACCTTCCGAGAAGCATAGTCAATGAAAGTCAGAAAGTATTTATTACCGCCCAGTGAATTTTCCTCCAAGGGACCACAAACATCAGAGTACACCAAACTGAGTAACTCTGATTTTCTTGTAGAAGAGATATTGAAAGAGGCTATATGTTACTTACCGAAAAGACAATGATTGCAAGGATCCATGGCAGCATTTTTGGAGACAGAGATTATATCTTTCTTTGTCAAGGTAGACAACCTTCTTTCACTCATGTGACCGAGTCTCTGGTGCAACAGATTCTGAGAAGCCTCTGTTTCAGCGACATTGAGACTTTCTGCACAAATCTTCACATGAGCCTTGTATAGAGTTCCACAAATATGTCATCGGGCGATTATCATGACACCTTTTTGTTAGGGTTGGTGCTCAGAGCGCCAAATCGGACCGTATTTATGTCTGATTCATGAATACGAACAATCCATTTTTTTTCCATAATATTACTTTCTTAGTGGTTGCACCTCTTATTTTTATATACGTATTCAATCTAATTATTATTAGATTGAAACTAATGGTGTGTTTACTTAAGGGTAATGAGAATGAAGGAATGAGAATCATTTCCAATAAGGTTGTTTACTTCATAAAATTGAATAGAAATGGGAATGAGAATGGGAGTGGGCCCCACAAATTTGGGAATGAGGAATGAGAATCTCATTCCCACCACCCCCATGGGAATGAGATTCACATTCCTATTATTGATGGGAAATTACAATATTGTCCATAAGATAATAAATTAATATTAATTTATAACTAATAAATAAAATTAATAATAATTAATAATAAAATAATATTTAACATTTTAATAAAATAATAATTTAATAAAGAATAATTTAATATTTAGTAATTTAATACATTAATAATTAATTAATATTTAAATAATAAATAAAAACTATTAATCAATAATTAATAATTAAATAATATTTAATAATTAAATAAAAGAATAATTTAACATTGAGTAATCTAATCAATTAATAAAATTAATATATAATTATAACTAAGGGTATTTTTGTAACTTTTTAACAATTCATTCCGATTACTGGACAAAGTAAACACATCAATGGTAATACTGCTTCATTCTGATTCTAATTCCTACAGTTAAGTAAATAACTTATTCTGATTCCGATTTACCATTCCTATTCCAGCTCATTCCGATTCCATTTCATTTCGATTCCATCTCATTCCGATTACGAGTACGTAAACGCACCATAAATCTAATTTAGTGATATGTATATATTAGACAAAGACCCGATAGTATATAATGTAGTGCGCAGTTACAAAGTAGTTTGCAATTGACATTGGGAATTGTCACTACTATAAATATATTATCAAATAAAGTTTCTGGTCAAGATTTACTAACACGGGTCGGTTAGTTAAATCCGTTGAGACCAGTACATATCGTATATCGAGACTTGGTCCGATGGTTTATCCCAATGAACCATGAGTCTTGGGAGACTCATATAGACGTGTAGGTGTTTATAGTGGATAAACACTGAACGACTCACCAAGATTCTTAATGGATGGTACACCAACGTCAATAAGAATCTTCTCGGGTTGAGTAGCATATTGGTCCTTCGACTTGAGATACCACTGTGGATGTATGAGACATCATCCACACTTAGATAACAGTCACATCACCGATCTATTTAGATCAGACCTCCGCATGATCGTTGGGTGTGGACCGATTCTCAGGATATCCTGTGTGTGTCAAGATAGGATCCGCCATTTCTGTGTACAGAGCATAGATAGTCCAAATGCGATTAACAATCTGTAAAATCTATGGCCATAGTATTCTTCGAATGTGAGTTCCGAATGTTATTTATAGATTGCTAATAGATACGTCGACGGGATTATATATATAGAGATTTGACGTTTATATCTATATCTCTGGGATAATCTAGATACCTGTGACAGAGGGATAATACATATGCAATGACCTCGACCTGTATGATTCAGCGAGTTTATCCGCGGTCGTCATAATTTATGGGTAGGTAAATTATGGACACGAAATTGGATTTCGTAACGGATATGTCTGAATCTAGAGAGTCTCACTAGTGAAATATACTCGTAGAGCACTAGGGCAACTTTTATGAATAATACTGATTATTTATAAGTCGTTTAAATATTAAACGAAAAATACATGCAAATGGACCTAATGGTCATTTCCTAATTAATGTGTATTTGTATTTAATGAAAGATTTTATTAAATACACATTAATTAAATGTCAAATTGTGATATTTGACATATATCATAAATATATATGTATTTGGATATTTAAAGTAAATATAATACATATATTTAAAATATTTGTATTTAAATAATTATTTAATTATTTAATTGTTAAATAATTAAAATATAAATATATTAAGTTATGATAAATTTAGGACATGACTTTAGTTGCTTTATTTGACTTGTTGTAAATCATTAAATGGTGTAATGATCAAATACAAAACTTGATTAACTTGATTAAAGCTTTAATGAAACAAAAAAAAAATCTAGATATTTATTTTATACACTCAAATTTCGGCCAAGGCTATTTTTGGAGAGTATAAATTATTTTGTTTCATTTTCATTCATTTAGGTTAAGCCACCAAATATTACAAAGTGATTTTTGAGAGAAAAAGTTTGGAGATCAAAAGAAAAGCTTGAAAAACTTGGATTTTTGTAAGTTTTTCTTAAACTTTTTCAATTAGAAAATTGTTTCTATGATACTAGGCTACAACATGTGTTGCTTAGTTTTTTCTCTACTCTTTTAGTTTGTAATTTTTTTGTTGGAAACTTGTTTGAAAGATTCTTGCATGCTTGTTTTATAAAGCAAGCTTGAAATGGTTTCAATGGCTTACTTTTGATTATTTGATAATCATGTTGCCATTCTAGAGTTGCTAAGCCACTCATTGATAACCTATAATTTTTCTTGAGTTGTTTCATGATGGTGAGACTTGTTTGGTGTGGTTTAGATTGAATTAAAGTGATGAATTTAATTGATTTGGTAAGATTTGTCAATTTGAAGAAATTATAAAATTAGGGTTTTTAACCCTTTCCAAATTTGGGGCTTTTATATATATGATTTATTATGGTGTTTATATGATGCATATTAATTTTTGGGCTGATTGGATTTGATCTTGACATGTTTTGAACATAAAATGACCAAATTGCAAAAACTGAACAATTTGGGGCTGTTTCGGCAATTAGAAAAAATTTGGGATTTTTGTTGCAATCTGATTTTGATGTGTTGGACATGTTGGAAATCATTTTAGAAATGATTTAGAATCATCCAAAATTGTGTTTGACAATTTTAGGACTAAAATGATCAATTTGTAAAGTATTGGGGTAATTCGGTAATTACCAAGAAATTTGGCTTCTTGTGTAAATTTTTAGAATTTGATAATTGGGTAATTAAATAAATGAGTTTATTTAATTGATCCAAGAAAATTTTGAAATCGGAAAATTTTGATTTTCCGCGTTCCGTTGCGTTACCCGTACTACCTTTTAAAAAACCCCTACACTTTATCATTCTCCAAGTGCCATTGCTGAAATGGCTGGCATAATCCTATTTTTCAAGGGCTACCTGTGGGAACACACAGGAATCTGGTGCGACGCAATGCTGTTCCAGGCTCGGGGGCCTAGTTGGGAGTACGGAGTAGCCACGGGGGACTAAACCGGAGAGTAATGGAGTCGCCACCCGGTGTGAACCGGGACAAAGATTTAAGGCCGCACTCACCCCTCGCAAGGGAAGACCTCAAACCATTGGGTTCGGAATGGTCCCTTACTTATGCAGCTTGTAATGTAAAGATTTATGCAATAATCCAACCAAGCCTATGACATATATTTCCAAGTGCAACACAATCCTAAATTCACATGCTTGAAAGTATAGTTTACATCTAACATACATGAAACCAAATCTTATTGCCAAATTCACATGCTCAAAAGTAGGCCTTTGCAACAACAAGCACATAACGTCATAAGAATTCAATCATTCATGTAAATATAAACACAAACAGTCATGGTAACATTTGCGTGTAATGTAAAGGAAATCAAAATGACGACAAATAATATTGTAGGCGCATAACAGAAATAGACAACTAGAGAGGTAATACAAATGCATAGCGTACAAAGGGGTAACCATATGCTAAGATGGACATGTCGTAACGTGATGCAAGAGGATCTGTTTACCGTCTGCGTTCGTGTAGCGTTTGTAGACGCGTTCGAACGGTAAACAAAAAGTTCTCGTTCGAGTAGCGTTTGTAAACGCGTTCGAACGGAAACGAAACAGAATGCTCACGTTCGTATGGCATTTATGAACGCGTTCGAACGGAAATGAAACAGAATGCACACGTTCGTATGGCGTTTGTGAACGAGTTCGAATGGAAATGAAACAGAATACTCACGTTCGTGTGGCGTTTGTGAACGCGTTCGAACGGAGATGAGACCTGATGCATGATAAGGCAAAATGCATGCGCGTTCGAGTTGCGTTCGTAACGCGTTCGAACGGGAACAGACCTGATGCATGAAATGGGACGCAATACATAAACAACAAAATAAAGGGGCGCGGTGAAGTACTGCCGTAAAGGTGGCCTTTTGGGGCTCTTGATCTCTCAAAGAAAGGACCTTTAGACCACATACTAAGCTCATGCGCGTCACATCAAATCATGCATACAAACATAAAGACAATCATATCAAACTAAGTATGTCCGATTGAACACATCTTACATCCAACCGAACACACGTCAACCGGCGCGGCTAAACATCGTGGTAAGGGCTTTAACCCCTCCCAATAGGGGATCTTTCATTCCACTTACTAAGCCCATGCGCTCGATTGAATCATGCATACAAAAAGTTAAAAGCAATAATATTAAACGTAATGTGTCCGATTGAACGTATCTCGCATTCAACCGAACACACATCAATCGGTGCGGCAAAGCATCGTGGTGAAGGATTTTAACCCTTCCGATTAGGGGACCTTTCATCGCACTTACTGAGCCCATGCACTCGATTATATCATACACAAATAAGCGACATACAGAATTTAAGTAACAAGAAATAGATAAACCAAAGCAACACAAAACAAGAGGAGGTGCCGTTTACTCAAGTGGTACGTGGAGTTGTATCCCAAGTACAGACCGCACTACCGTCCATTCGGATTCGGCTACGGAATTTACGTCTGGGTTTCCATCCTATATACCACAAGAGACGACACTCTTCCATTTCATTCAAGCCACAACATGCATCCATAAACGACTCTCATGCGAATAGAATTCAATAATAAAAGAAACGAATATAAACTAATGAAAAAGTGCCCTCAGGTCTAACCTTTTAAATCACCTCTCGGATGTACGGTACACGATCGTCGGAAGGGTGGATGCTCCGCAACTCTTCCGGTTCACTGGTTCACTGTTCTCGTTCGTTGTCTTACTGTTTTGGGTTGTCGTTCTCCATCTTTTGCTGCTGCTTTTGACTCCGATTCGCTGCCGTTGCTACTGTTTTGCTGCTGTATTTTAGTTACTGTTTTTGGGATGTTTTGGTTACTATTTTTTGGTAATTTAGGGGACTGTTTTGGTGTGTGTTTAGGGCTGCTGTTTGGGACTGATTTCAGGGGCAGTTTTGGGGCTGCTGTGTGTTGTTCTCGTTAATTTGGTGAGGGAAGGGTTGTTGTGTGTGTTGTGTGTTTGTTCCGTGGTATGGCTGCTGTATTGGGCGTTATTGGGCTGCTGTAATTTGGTAATGAGGGAGTGGAGAGCTAGGGGAGGCTTTTCTTGTATGAATGAGCTAAGAGATTGGATGTCTTGGTATGGGGTTGTTTATATAGAGAATGGCTAGGGCTACTCCTTGTCTCACAAGGAAGGGATTTGGCATTAAAGGGAGGATTTGATTTGGTGTTGGACAAGGAAAGCAAGGGATTTGATTTGGTTTGGATTAGGAAGGTTGAATATTTGATTGGCTTGGTTTAGGAATACAATATTTTAAGTTAGGAATAATACATATTTGATTGGGAATATAATTGGTTGATTGATTTTAATTAGGCATATCTTATTTTAATTTTATTATATGAATTATTTAAATTAGGCAGGATTTTAGTTTAAGTTTGGTAAATGTTTTATTTAATTAATTTAATTATTATCTATTTAGTTTTTTAATGTTTTAATTAATATTTATTTATTTAATTTGGGATGTGTTTTATGGGCTTTGGGGGGCTAATTGGGCTGGGGTGCGAGGCTAGCAGCAAAACCAGAATTACCGACACCGTTCGAACGCTTCCTCGAACGCGGCATGAACGTCCGCAATCTGCCTGACGTTCGAACGAAGTAACGAACGCAGCACCAACGAAGACAGTGAACTTGTTTATTCTGAATTCCCCCTTCCGATGTCCGTTTTCCGTGACCTCCGTGACTTAAAAGGTAGTGTCTCCAAAATGAGACTCATCATAGGGACTTATGTGTAAAAATGCAGTGCCTACAGTCGCCCCCACTTTGATGGGACTTGTGTAATGTGCAACAGTGACAATCCTAGCAAAGTTATGCAATGCATTTTCACTTACCTGGCTCGCCAGCTGCCACTTGACTTACCATGTGTTGAGTTGAGTTGATTTGGATGGTGAGGTTCTGCGACCCCTGGTTCATTCCCGAACCGTGCTGTGATGTGGTCCATTCCCGAACCGTTGCTGTGAGGTGGTCCATTCCCGAACCGTTACTGTAAGGTGGTCCATTCTCGAACCGTTACTGTGAGTTGGTCCATTCTCGAACCGTTACTGTGAGTTGGTCCATTCCCGAACCGTTACTGTAATGTGGTCCATTCCCGAACCGTTATTGTAAGGTGTCCATTCTTGAACTGTTACTGTACGGTGGTCCATTCCCGAACCATTACTGTAAGGTGGTCCATTCCCGAACTGTTACTGTAAGGTGGTCCATTCCCGAACCGTTACTGTGAGGTGAGGTGTCCATTCTCGAACTATTACTGTGAGGTGGTCCATTCCCGAACCGTGCTTCCATTCTTCGAGTGCCATTCTCGGCCTGTTCATTCTTGAACTGTGTTCCATTCTTGGATTGCCATTCTCGGCTTGTTCGTTCTTGAACTGTCCATTCCCGGACTATATCTCCATTCTCGGAGTGTCATTTCCGACTTGTTTATTCTTGAACTCTGCTCCATTCTTGGATTGCCATTCTCGGCTTGTTCATTCTTGAACTGCATTTCCATTCTTGGATTGCCATTCTTGGCTTGTTCATTCTTGAACTGTCCATTCCCGGACTATATCTCCATTCTCGGAGTGCCATTCTCGGCAGAACTGATCTGTTGTGATGTGGGCCTCGCCCCCAGAATGCCGTACTCGGCAGAAACTGATCCGATGTAATGTGGGCCTCGCCCCCCAGAATGCCATACCCGGTAAGACTGATACTGATGCTAATACGGGCCTCGCCCCAAACTGATGCTGTTGTGGGCCTTGCCCTAAACTGATGCTGATGTGGGCCTCGGCCCTATCTGCTACTGATTATGGGCTTCGTCCCCAGACTGATACTGATGTGGGCCTCGACCCTCGGGATTCATCCCAAACTGATACTGATGATATGGGCCTCGCCCATGTGATTCGTTCCTGAAGATTGCTGACATTGTACTATTACTGCTTCTGGTTGGCTTGCATTCGGCGCTTTCTTTTTTTCTCCTTTGAAACCTGTTATTACAGAACAGAACAAACACGAAAGGATGCAAAATGCGTTGCGTGTATGCATGCATGAATGTTCCTATCCCGTCGGGTTAGGTCTTCCGTTAATTCTCTTGGTGACTGCTTAGCCTTCTCTTTCTCAGCCAAGCTATTTCTTCAATCTGTCTACGTTGATCGGCTCGGTGAACTAATTCCCTTCCAAGTCTGATATCTTCACTGGCTCTATTTCCCAATTTCTGAATGTCTATCTTATCTTTTCTGTTTGCTTATTTCGAAGGTTCCCCGTGTTCATCACTGGATTCCATAGTACCAAGGTTGAATGCTTTTCTCAAATATACTCATATTGCAGAAGAGTTTCAGTAAAACGAACGTCTTTATTATTGTTGAGGAAAAGAGTTCGAAAAAGTAACAAAATCAATGTCATTTAAAAAACTGGATCAAATAGACTAGGAGGAACATCTCCATCATCTGCAGCACTGCCTTCTTCCTCGGCCTATGGTTCTTCGCTGTCATCCATGTAAGAAGCTTGGTGGTTGATGGTTTCTTTTCATGGGTTGGGTATTTTATGGGAATCTATGAGATCTTGAATTTCATGCCTAAGGCGGGTGCAGTTGTCGGTGTCATGACCATGTAGCTGGTGGAAGTGAAAATAAAGGTTCACATTTATGTGTGGTGGTGGGGGGTGTGGAAGTGTCTTGCCTTCTAAGGGTTTCAAGATTCCTTGTCCCTGTAACTTTTCAAACACCTTCGACAAAGGTCTACCAAGGTTGGAGAATTGCCGGTTTCTGATGGCAGCGACTTCGGCAGTAGCGGGCTTTGTCTCAGAAGGCCCCCCAAAAGTTCTTTTATTCTGGCCATAAAACTTTCTGTTTTCAGCCTCCTCTTCCTCAATATCCATGACAGTTTCCCTCAACTGTCGAAAATCAGAAATCATCGAAGTCATCCTCCTTAGCTTACCATAAATAGAGGGCTTGGTGCCCTTGATAATCATCTTAATTTGGTCTTTCTCTGAAGGCCGAGTCTGCATTTTCAAAAGCTGGCTTCTCCAGCGATCCACATACTCTTTGAAACTTTCCTCTGGCTTCTGCTTAGTGTTTTTTAAATCACGGAGTGACAAGTCAATTTCTAAGTCTGTGACATACTGCTTCAGAAAAGTATCAGCTAGTTCCCTCCAATCTTCCTTAATCTTCTTCTCAAGTCTATGATACCAAACCACAGTTGCCCCCTCAAGTGACATCCCAAACATCTTTTGGACTTGGCGTTGTGATAGGCCCACTGAACTCATGACTGAGACATATTGCTGCAGATGGATTCTCTTGGTCTCCATTCCCATTAAACTTGGCCATGTCGGGCATTTTAAACTGAGCTGGCAGCTGTTCTCCGAAGGTCATTGCCTCATAATCTAACAACTCTTCATGTTTACCCCTCATTTTGCGGGTAACTGTTTCAACCTGATCCCGAAGCTTCTGAAATTCTGTCTGAGACCCAATCACTTTGCCTGTTGCATACTCTGCTATGTCATCATTAAAAGTGGGGATATCATCCCCCAACCCATTCGGAGGCTCTTCGCGCCTTACATTATCCGAATTTCCCCCAGCACGGGGCACAGCCATATCTTTCATGGCAGTAGTCAAGGCTTGCAACTGTTCAATAATCTTGGCGAAACCATTCTCCAACTGATCTATCCGGGATACCTCAATATCTGATTCACTCATGTCTGTTCTCAGTATTTTGGTGAGTCTTCCCTTTTTTCTAACCCAACGGGAATCTATGATGGCTTTCAGAACACAAGGGTTAACATGATATATGTATGCATGGGGTGCATGGGATGCATGATATGCATGTGATACAAGAAATATATCAACTCATTAAAATTTTCACACAAATCGGCTCATCATCATTTTAGAAGTTTTTGGGCTAACTGTCATAGGAGTGAACTCGTCCCAGTTTAAATGGCCCAACGAGTTCATGTCTTATGGCAAAGAGCCCAACTAAATCCAAATGATAATATTCCGAACACAATCATAAAATGGCCCATTGTTATTTAGAAGCCTTTTGGCCCAATCGTCATAAGATATGTTCTTGTCCCAGTTTAAATGGCCCAACAAGCCCATATCTCATGACAAAAGACCCAGATGGATTCAAATAGCAATGTTCCCAAACATAAGCATACAAGGAAGATATTATAAACATAAAATAATAACTTCTACCGTGTGGCCCACCATCATTTCAGAAGCTTTGGGCCTAATTGTCATAAGATACGAACCTGCCCCAGTTTAAATGGCCCAGCAAGTTCGCATTTTTGACAAAGAGTCCAATTCATCCAAATGATAATGGTCCTAAAGCACAAGGAAATATTTGTTATAGGCTATAAAACCGGTCTACGCATGGGTTCGTGGGAGTATGGACAAAGGCTCTCATCGGCGAAGGATGGCCCACAACTAGGTCTCCCCAATCAAGGGTTCGAGCAACCAAGTGAGCACACCCTTTTTTATACACTAAGGTACGTGCCAATGAGCTATGGTGTGTGACAGACTGTCAAATAGAATCTGGGGCGACGCAATGCTGTTCCAGGCTCGGGGGCCTAGTTGGGAGTACGGAGTAGCCACGGGGGACTAAACCGGAGAGTAATGGAGTCGCTACCCGGTGTGAACCGGGACAAAGATTTAAGGCCGCACTCACCCCTCGCAAGGGAAGACCTCAAACCATTGGGTTCGGAATGGTCCTTTACTTATGCAGCTTGTAATGTAAAGATTTATGCAATAATCCAACCAAGCCTATGACATATATTTCCAAGTGCGACACAATCCTAAATTCACATGCTTGAAAGTATAGTTTACATCTAACATACATGAAACCAAATCTTATTGCCAAATTCACATGCTCAAAAGTAGTCCTTTGCAACAACAAGCACATAACGTCATAAGAATTCAATCATTCATGTAAATATAAACACAAACAGTCATGGTAACATTTGCGTGTAATGTAAAGGAAATCAAAATGACGACAAATAATATTGTAGGCGCATAACAGAAATAGACAACTAGAGAGGTAATACAAATGTATAGCGTACAAAGGGGTAACCATATGCTAAGATGGACATGTCGTAACGTGATGCAAGAGGATCTGTTTACCGTGTGCGTTCGTGTAGCGTTTGTAGACGCGTTCGAACAGTAAACAGAAGGTTCTCGTTCAAGTAGCGTTTGTAAACGCGTTCGAACGGAAATGAAACAGAATGCTCACGTTCGTATGGCGTTTGTGAACGCGTTCGAACGGAAATGAAACAGAATGTACACGTTCGTATGGCGTTTGTGAACGCGTTCGAATGGAAATGAAACAGAATACTCACGTTCGTGTGGCGTTTGTGAACGCGTTCGAACGGAGATGAGACCTGATGCATGATAAGGCAAAATGCATGCGTGTTCGAGTTGCGTTCGTAAACGCGTTCGAACGGGAACAGACCTGATGCATGAAATGGGACGCAATACATAAACAACAAAATAAAGGGGCGTGGTGAAGTACTGCCGTAAAGGTGGCCTTTTGGGGCTCTTGATCTCTAAAAGAAAGGACCTTTAGACCAACATACTAAGCTCATGCGCGTCACATCAAATCATGCATACAAACATAAAGACAATCATATCAAACTAAGTATGTCCGATTGAACACATCTTACATCCAACCGAACACACGTCAACCGGCGTGGCTAAACATCGTGGTAAAGGGCTTTAACCCCTCCCCATAGGGGATCTTTCATTCCACTTACTAAGCCCATGCGCTCGATTGAATCATGCATATAAAAAGTTAAAAGCAATAATATTAAACGTAATGTGTCCGATTGAACGTATCTCGCATTCAACCGAACACACATCAATCGGTGCGGCAAAGCATCGTGGTGAAGGATTTTAACCCTTCCGATTAGGGGACCTTTCATCGCACTTACTGAGCCCATGCACTCGATTATATCATACACAAATAAGCGACATACATAATTTAAGTAACAAGAAATAGATAAACCAAAGCAACACAAAACAAGAGGAGGTGCCGTTTACTCAAGTGGTACGTGGAGTTGTATCCCAAGTACAGACCGCACTACCGTCCATTCGGATTCGGCTACGGCATTTACGTCTGGGTTTCCATCCTATATACCATAAGAGACGACACTCTTCCATTTCATTCAAGCCACAACATGCATCCATAAACGACTCTCATGCGAATAGAACTCAATAATAAAAGAAACGAATATAAACTAATGAAAAAGTGCCCTCAGGTCTAACCTTTTAAATCACCTCTCGGATGTACGGTACACGATCGTCGGAAGGCTGGATGCTCCGCAACTCTTCCGGTTCACTGGTTCACTGTTCTCGTTCATTGTCTTACTGTTTTGGGTTGTCGTTCTCCATCTTTTGCTGCTGCTTTTGACTCCGATTCGCTGCCGTTGCTACTGTTTTGCTGCTGTATTTTAGTTACTGTTTTTGGGATGTTTTGGTTACTATTTTTTGGTAATTTAGGGGACTGTTTTGGTGTGTGTTTAGGGCTGCTGTTTGGGACTGATTTCAGGGGCAGTTTTGGGGCTGCTGTGTGTTGTTCTCGTTAATTTGGTGAGGGAAGGGTTGTTGTGTGTGTTGTGTGTTTGTTCCGTGGTATGGCTGCTGTATTGGGCGTCATTGGGCTGCTGTAATTTGGTAATGAGGGAGTGGAGAGCTAGGGGAGGCTTTTCTTGTATGAATGAGCTAAGAGATTGGATGTCTTGGTTATGGGTTGTTTATATAGAGAATGGCTAGGGCTACTCCTTGTCTCACAAGGAAGGGATTTGGCATTAAAGGGAGGATTTGATTTGGTGTTGGACAAGGAAAGCAAGGGATTTGATTTGGTTTGGATTAGGAAGGTTGAATATTTGATTGGCTTGGTTTAGGAATACAATATTTTAAGTTAGGAATAATACATATTTGATTGGGAATATAATTGGTTGATTGATTTTAATTAGGCATATCTTATTTTAATTTTAGTATATGAATTATTTAAATTAGGCAGGATTTTAGTTTAAGTTTGGTAAATGTTTTATTTAATTATTTAATTAATTTAATTATTATCTTATTTAGTTAATGTTTTAATTAATATTTATTTATTTAATTTGGGATGTGTTTTATGGGCTTTGGGGGGCTAATTGGGCTGGGGTGCGAGGCTAGCAGCAAAACCAGAATTACCGACACCGTTCGAACTCTTCCTCGAACGCGGCACGAACGTCCGCAATTTGCCTGACGTTCGAACGAAGTAACAAATGCAGCACCAACGAAGACAGTGAACTTGTTTATTCTGAATTCCCCCTTCCGATGTCCGTTTTCCGTGACCTCCGTGACTTAAAAGGTAGTGTCTCCAAAATGAGACTCATCATAGGGACTTATGTGTAAAAATGCAGTGCCTACACTACCCCGAGAGTAAATTAAGCCGAAGTTCTGGAACATGTCTTACCTCCTTCAGGGCTATTGTATACCCTGCATTTTTCCGCAACTGTATTTCACCAATTCCCACTATTTGAGAAAAACTGGTATTCTCCATCTTCACTGCTCCAAAGTCTCCTGCTTTGTATTTTGTGAAGAAATCCCTGTGAGGAGTGACGTGGTGGGATGCTGCAGTATCCACCACCCACTCGACATCCTGAGTTGCGGTGTGAAGACATGCTTCTTCCTGGCCGGAGCATATAGCTACATCTCATGTGGTAACTACTAGTGTCTCTGCATCATTCTTCTTTGGATGGTTATTGCCTTGTCTATGCTCTCGTTGCAGTTTCCGACAATTATTCTTTTGGTGGCCTTCTATGCCACAATGGAAGCACTTGTATGTTGGTTTTCTCTCGTCCGTGGATTTGCCCCTACTTTTGCTTCTGCCTCTCCATTTACCTTGATTTTTCTCATGTTGTCTTCCTCGATGCTCCGAGACATGGGCTTCTATTTGATCTGTGCCCACGTCTTTTCTTCTGGCCTCCTCATTTGACAATACATCTTTTACCATATGCATGGTAAGGTTGCCTCCTGGAGCTGAGTTGCTGAGAGTAACCACCAGTGTCTCCCAGCTATCAGGAAGAGAACTGAATAATAAGAGGGCTTGAACTTCGTCTGCCAGTTGCATGTCTACTGCAGACAACTGATTCACCAGGCTTTGGAACTCGTTGGTGTGTTCTGCAACGTAAGTTCCACTCCGTAGCTTCAAGTTCACCAAACGCCTCATGATTAAGGCTTTATTCCGAACTGTTTTGGCCTGGAACATGTCTTCCAATTTCCTCCATATTTCGTAAGCATCTGTATCATGTGCTACATGGTGGAAGACACTGTGACCGATCCACTGTCTAATCTGACCCAGAGTTCTGTTATTGAGTTTATTAAAGTCATAATCTTTAACAGATTCTGGTCTCACTCCTTTCACCTCGATAACATCAAACAAATCTTTACAGTGTAAATAATCTATCATCTAAGGTATCCAGATGGAGTAATTAGTTGTTGTTAGCTTGATCATTGCACCAGAAGGGGAATCTTCCATTTCCATTTTAAGTTTTAAAGTTTAAAATGAAAATAGCTTAAAATCAGGGCTGAATTTCACAGATTGGAGGTCACTGTTGCGTCCAGAATGGTCGAAAATGGTAGATTAGACACTTCGTTGGTCAAAATCCGAATCAGGGACTGATTTATAAATTTCTAAAACTTCTGGGGCTAAAATGTATATTTCAAAGACCTCATGGGGCTCAGTGAAATTCACCAGGGTTGCTGAAGTGACTGACACGTGACTGTTGACGTGGCAAAAGTATGACCAACTGATGATGTGGCTGACACGTGTCGATGACGTGGCTGATCACGTGTCGATGACGTGGCTGCTGACTATTTGATTATGTGGCGCTGACTGGGCGCTGACGTGTGATGACGTGGACGCCACGTAATCGTCTTCAACCTTGAATGGCGCGTGAAGCGCGCGACTGAGACTGGTCGTGACGCGTTAGCGCATGCCGGCAAGTGCGGCGTCTCTGGTCGTCGGTTTTGTCGTCGGAAAATACCACTGTGCTCGTCTCGAAGTGAACTAGCTGATAGTATCCTTAAAATTGATTTTTGACAACTTTCCCGAAACTCGAATTTTCCGAACCGAGTTTCGTTCTTCGGTTTTACGATCCCAAAGTAGAACCAAAGTTCTGATACTACTTGTTGTGATTCTCTGATCACTTTAGAGTGTTTTGAAGGAAAAACCGAAACTCTATTACTACAAGAATAGAATACAAAGTGTTTACACTTTACAAAAATCTTCACTCTAACTCTCAAAGCTCTCTAACACTTGAAGCTTTACAACTTTGGAATGATTGAGCTCTTAAATGAGCTCTCAATTTATAGTGAAACTAAGCTCACTATTCCAACAGACTCAATTAATACACCTAAAACTATTTCGGTATTTTTCATAATTTTCAACAAAGATGGTACACCATTGTCAAAAGTGTGATCTAAATTTTTGACAATGATGCATGCTGATGTAGCTGGACATATCATTAAATGCCAAGAGTAATCTCTCTCTTGCTTTGTGAACTCTTCTTCTCTGTGCCATGCGTCTGAGCTCAGGCAGTGGGCTGTCTTATAGGGGTGGCAATTTGGGTCAGGATTCGTTTATTCGTTCGATTCGATTCGCTTTAAGCGAATACGGGTTTGAAAAAATGGATTCGTTTAATAAATGGGTCAATTCGATTCGATTCGTTTATTAAACGAATCGAATACGAATTTAAGCTCATTAATTCGTTTATTCGTTTAGGATTCGTTTAATTATTTTTATTTACTAGTTCTTGTTAATTTTCAATTAAGATTCGAGAAATTATAGTTAATTATCATAGAAAAAGTAAAATTTTCAATATTTGGTGAAGTATTTTTAGTAAATATATTAATTACATATTACATATGTATATATTTATGAAGAATTAATGTAAATCAAGTGTGGTAAATTATTTTATTAAATAATATCATTGACTAAACGAATAAACGAATATTCGTATTCGATTCGTTTAATAAACGAATCGAATACGAATCCTGATATTAGGATTCGTTTAATAAACGAATCGAATACGAATCCATGACATTTTGATTCGATTCGTTTAGGATTCGATACGAATTCGATTCGTTGATTCGTTTTGACACCCCTACTGTCTTAGGTCCATCTTTGATATAAAGATAGTCACCAATAAATTTTTTTTTGTCGCATTGCTATAAGTTATAGATTTTGATAAATATTTAGTCACAATATTTTCGTATGGGTCACAATTTCTGTCATCGATTACAAAGTTTTAGATTGTTTTTCAAAAAAATTGTTACATTCGCATATTTTGCTTTGTAATATAATAATTGTGTCCATTTACATTTAGGCATATGATTTCTCTATAATAATAAGAAAATGCAAGAATGAACCAAAATATTCACTGTCTGCATAAATAGTCTTTAAGAATTCACAAACTAAACAAATAGTACAAGTTGTCTAATTTATAAAAATAGCCTAGTGTTCCAAGTTTGCATGACTTGTAACTTACTGGTGGAAGTGGTAAGAGTCTCAATATAAGGAATAATCAAGGCTTAGATTGGTAGAAATAGCCTGCAAAAGCTTGGTAATTATGTTCTTACAGTTATCGTAATGTGGTTTTCATTTGAAGTATAAATAATTTTTTCTCATGCTTTTGTTGTTTTCTTCTTCAATCATTTCACCGACACTCTCTTTCTCTTCCCCCAAAGTCTTCATTATGTTTGAGCTTCCTCTTTCCAGCACGTGTGTTTTCTTTCTTTTTACTCATTTCAATGACTGTAAAAACAGGATTGCCACAAAAAGCTGCAAAATAAAAATTACTTATGGCCTGTGTATTCTTGGGCGCCAAAGCTGACTCATCATTCATTATGCCAACATATGTGTCCCTGCTTACAATGCCTACTAATTCTTTGGTACTTTTGGATGACATGGTATTGATATCAAATAAATATATAATATGTGGGGTTAGTATTAAATATAATTATTATTTATTAATTAAGTTGTTTTTCACTGTAGAAGATATGCAAGAAGCTGCTGCTTTAAATCATGAGGCAACGAGTATAAAACAAGAGTCAAAACACATAGAAATACTCACAATTGACCGACTACAAAACAAGGCCACTGTCAGAGAACAAAAATAAGTGAAATAAAAATGGTGTCATGCAAGTGCAACTAGCTAGGTTAAATTAGCCTTTGTTAATTCTCAGAACATTTGAAATACCAGTTCAGTCTTTCACTGTGTATTTCCACTGATGCTTGTTTAGTGCCGCAAAGAAGAAAATTCTGCTAGGCAAACACAATTGATTAGGACATGTCCAAGGAGGACCTTGAGTTTAAAGTTCTGACCCTATATGGAAATTAACAAAATATTTTTTTAAAAAATCCTAAATAATGTTTCTATGAATTAATTAAATTAACAATCCCCCTTAAGTCTCTAAGTTTATAAATCAAAGCAAACAAAATTAATACAATAAATAAATCAACACAGTAATTTTGTTAACGATGTGGAAAACTCGTGCGAGTAAAAATCCATCGGCTACCAGCCCAAATCCATTATAAAGAGAAAAACTTACAGTGATGGTAAAAGATCTATGATGGCAACTCTACCAACTCTAGTACCTCTAGACTGCAAGAACTCGAGAACTACTCGAGCCCGTACCCCACGGTTTACTTCAGAACCTTTGAAGTCTCTAAGTGAATCAACTATTGTTGGTAAAATTTAGTATTATCAAACAGTAATAAAACTTACAAACAAACAGATCAAAACAGCAAAAGTAGATTTAGATGCATGAAACCCTAAAACCAGAAAATCTTTAAAACAAACCAGAAAATGAAGAATACAGAGTTATCCAAGTCGAGATGATCTCTGTCCTTAAGAACTTATTGGCTCCGTCACGGCTGCTTTACGGATTCGTTTTGCCAACGTTCTCCCAGGATTACTTGGATTCTTTTTGTTCAAGGTGCACTCCTTAACAAGTATGCGAACTTGGAATCAATGGTGAATCTCTCTCAAAACAAGGAAAACATAAATGCCTTTAAAGTTGGTGTATTTCTGTATATGTCTTTTTTCTATATCTAATATTGGAATTAAAGCCTTCTTATATAAGGCATGGAGGGGTGCCAATAGGGCACCCCTTGGGGTGGGTTGCAACCCTCCAGGGTTGCAACCTCCCATACACCCCTAGGGAATTCCAATAACATACATATCCATATACATCTCATATTTAATGAATTTTGAGGAATTTACAACAATCCCCCACAATTCTTCAAATATTCATACAGGCATGTGAGAGAGATACCGTGAGCTAAAGCTGCATCGAAATAGGTAGCTTTCGCCTTGAACCTTTCCTAGTGAATGACAATCGGATTTACTTGGCAAACCAGTGACCCATAGTCTTGAACTGTTCTGCCGTTGGTGTAAACCAAGACAATTGCCAACACACAGCTTTAATTCGACCATTTTCCCGTTCTACGGTTGTGTTCATTTTGGCCCTGAACAACGGTCATGGATTCATCAAGCACTTTAGGGTAACCCGCCTTTAAAGGTCCCATGGAAGCGGCCTCACTTCTTACTTGAAATAGGTGATCTACTATGAAGAGGTAATCTGTCTTTACCCCCATTAGGACTCATCTCCTAATATAGTGATCATTAAAAGCCTTAGCTTATCCTTACCAATGACAGACAGCACTCAGCGTCATTATCGGAATGGGAAAGAGTACGAAACTCTTCAGTGCTTGTTTTGAATTGCACAAAGTTTCTGTTGTCCCTTTTGAACCTAGATCTTGGGATCTCCAGTCAGCTAGGTTGGGTTTCCAAAGTGACAATTCTTAGATTATAGGCTTCAAGCCCATTCCCCTCGATGACTTCTCAACTTGCACTCGAGGAAAACCTTTAGTTAGTGGATCCGCTAGGTTTTCCTTCGACTCAACATAATCGATCGATATTATGCTACTTGAGAGCAGTTGACCTATGGTATTATGTCTCCGACGTATGTGTCGAGACTTACCATTATACATTGTATTTTGGGCTCTCCCAATAGCCGATTGGCTTCACAATGTATGCTAATCGTTGGCACCGGTTTGGCCCACTAGGAATATCCTCCAGGAAGTTTCTAAGCCATTCTGCTTCTTCCGCTGTTTTGTAACGCTATGAACTCTGATTCCATAGTAGATCGGGCAATACATGTTTGCCTCGAGGATTTCCATGACACGGCTGCATTACCAAGTGTGAAAACAAATCCAACCGTAGATTTGGAATCCACTGTATCAGATATCCAGTCAGCATCGCTGTTTCCCTCTAGAACAACAGGATATCTCTCGTAATGTAGCCCATATTTTGAAGTTTCTTATACCTCAAAACATTTACTATGACTTTCCAGTGGTTATGTCCTGGATTGCTAGTATATCTGCTAAGCCTATTCACAGCTTTAGCGATATCAGTTCGTGTGCAATTCGTGAGATACATCAGACTTCCGATGATCCTTGAATACTCTAATTACGATATGCTTAAGCCAGTATTCTTTGATAAATGAAGAGTTAGGTTAGCTACTCCTAAATCTTTCATATCAAATTTGCTGGTTAACACTTCTTGGTAAACTGAATCAACTCATGATTATTACCAATTATCAGCATATCGTCTACATTGAGACATACAATGACATATCATTTTTGAGTTGATTTGGTGTATATACACTTATCACACTCATCGTTTTAAACCCACTTGACAACATATCTTTGTCAATGTTCTCATGTCATTGTCTAGGTGCTTGTTTTAATCCGTACAAGAATTTTACAAGTTTGCACACCTTCTGTTCTTTTCCAGGAACATTAAACCCTTCTGGTTGTTCCATGTAAGTCTCTTCATCCAATTCACCATTCAAGAATGACGTCTTTACATCTTTTTGATGTATTTCAAGACCAAATATAGCTGCTATAGCTATAAGCATTCTACTAATGTGATACGAATCACTGGTGGATAGGTGTCAAAGTAAACAAGGCCTTCTTTCTGTCTATAATCTTTTATGACAAACCTCGCCTTGTACTTATCTATTGATCCATCCATTTTCATCTTTCCATTTGTAGCCCAGTGGCTTACAACCTGGTGGAAGATCAACCAACTCCCAAGTATGGTTCTGTAGGATTGAATCAATCTCACTGTTTATCGCCTCTTTCCACATAGGTGCCTCTAAAGAAGACATTGCTTCTTTGTAGCTTCGAGGCTCATTTTCTAACAAATATGTCAGAAAATCGGATATGACTCTTGGTCAACCTGATCACTGTCCTTGACAGTATCAACAGCTTTTTTTGAGAGACTCTCTTCTTTGTCTTTCCTTACAAGGAAATGTCTCTTCAAAATATTGCATTCCTTGACTCAATCATCACATTCAGATTGATGTCAGGAATCTCATACTTGTGTACCAAGAATCGATATGCTCTACTGTTGCAAGCATATCCGAAGAATATACAGTCAACAGTTTTGGGTCCTATTCCACCTTCTTAGGTTTAGGAGCCATCACCTTGGCAATTGGCAAGACACCCCCACATTTTCAGATATTTGTAGGAAGGTACATAACCTTTCCACAACTCATATGGTGTCTTGTCCAATCTTCTGTGAGGAAGCTTGTTCAGAACGTAGTTCGCGGAAAGCAGGCTTTCCCCCACAAGTTCTGAGGTAAACCAGAACTAGTCAACATGGCATTCATCATTTCCTTCAACGTTCGGTCTTTGCACTCAAATCCCATTTTGTTGAAGAGAATACAGAGCAATAGTTTCGTGAATAATTCCGTGCACAGAACAATATTCACCGAATGATGAAACGTATTCATCACCACTTCTATCACTCCTAATTCTTTTGATTTCCTTGCCAAGTTGATTTGCAACTTCGTTCTCAGTGTATAAAGCTCTCAATAGCTTCAGCTATGCTCCTCAGCAAATACACTTAACTGAATCTTGTGCTTTCATCGATAAAGGTGACAAAGTACTTTTTACCGCCTCTTGTTTGCACAACATTCATGTCACATACGTCAATGTGTACAAGTTCCAAGGGTTCAGAACTTCGTTCTATGATGTTCTATGTATTTTTGCTTCAACACATGCCTCACACTCATGTTGGCTATCAATGCAAATTTAGGTATAAGGTCCATGTTAATTAATGTATCATAATTAACATGTCCTAACCTCCCATGCCATACATTTTGTGACTCAATAATATAAGCAGAAGTTTCAGCTTTATTAATAGCACAATTGACAGTCATTGAAAAGACCCTCAGCGAGGTATCATTTTCCTACATAGACATCATTTCTGGTCAATACAATCTTGTCAGAAACAAATACAAACCCGAGACCGAGTTCTTCCGAATATCTGGAACATGCAAACATTATTATATGTAAGCTCCGTTCCGGATATCATTTTCAGAACTACTGTGCCTTGTCCAACCACTCTAGAGGTAGACGAGTTTTCCATTGTCAGATGATCGCCGTCATCGACCTTTCTGATACGAGGAAAACATCTTGCTATCAGCACAGATATGATGAGTAGCCCCAGAGTCTACCCATCATTCTCTCGGATTCCCAACCAAGTTGGCCTCAGTTACCACTGTTGAGAGATTCATTTCTGAAATCTCATCAGTTAACTGCTCATCTTCAGTGACATAAGCCTCATATATCCTGCCATTGTCCTGAGATATCTTGTTTATGCAGTCCTTTGTCATATGACCGCTCTTTTCACAGTTGTAGCACTTCCCATTGAACTTCTTGTTCGCTTGGGAAGAATCAGCTTCACTTCTTCTTTCTTTTCTTGCTACCTTTTACATCCTTAAAGATGTTGGCCTAAGACTCCATAGTCTTGTAGCTGGCCTTCTCGGACATCATGTGTCCTGTTCGATTCTCAATCGAACTCCAAGGTCATCAAGGCTCATCTGCTTCTTTTTGTGTTGCAGATAGCTCCTGAAGTCCTTCCATGATGGAGGCAACTTGAAACATCTCACAGAGTTTCATTCCCTCATCCAATATTTCATGAATGATCAATTGCAGTTCACCCAACTGAGACATCACCGTCCTTGAATCTACCATCTTGTAGTCCAGGAACCTACCCACGATAAATTTATTTTGTCTGGCATCTTCGGTTTTGTACTTCTTCTCGAGAGATTCCCAGAGAACCTTCGCAGAAGTCATGCCTTGGTACACATTGTACAGGGTATTGTCAAGACCACCCAAAAGGTAGTTCTTGCATAGGAAGTCTCCAGACAACCAAGTCTGTTATCGCTCTTCCTTGGCCAATTCAGATTCACCCTCCACAGGACCCGAATGATCTTTGAGGAATTTAGCCAACTGGAGAGTTATCAGGTAGAACAGCATTTTGCTCTGCCACTGTTTAAAGTTTTCCCTACCAAACTTCTCCGGTTTTTCTCCATGAGAGACCGGTACTGTGATGTTTCCGCTAACCATATGTAACTGGAAACAAACAGAGTTCAATATGTCTTCAAAAGACAAATTGTACAACGACCAACAAATGATCTTGTCTCAAGTGATATACCAAATATCCACTTGTTGTTATATTGGACAGTAGTACCAATAAACACAAGTCCTTGAATTTCCAACCAAGATTTCTTATGAAAAGTAAATAAAGGAATATCCTTTAACTACTTTCTCAAAAGAACCTCTTAGCAATTCAAACTCAATATTTCAATTTTCCAATAGCACAATTAATACGATAAGTGTAGATATATAAATGTCAATCAAGATTGGATGGAATTACTTGTGCAAAATTACACTTTAAATTCTCAACCAATTATGCAACAACAAATCATTTCAACTTTATCACTATGTGTATGCTTGTGATAATTGATCAACTTAATAATAACTTAAATCTATACTACCAAGATTAATGTGTTAACAGTATATGACTAACCAAGTTAATATTATTTAAGTTTGCAGTTTCTAAGAATTACAGGACTATTTCGTTAGTGTCGCGTTCGTATCTACGTTCGAACGAGACTGTCCAGTGTGTGTGCGTTCGTGTTGCGTTTGATAACGCGTTCGAACGATGTGTTTTACAGAGAGTTCACGTTCGAGTAGCGTTTGATAACGCGTTCGAACGGAATGATTCCAGAGAGTTCACGTTCGTATAGCGTTCGTGAATGCGTTCGAACGGAATGATTCCAGAGAGTTTGCGTTCGAGTTGCGTTTAGTACGCGTTCGAACGTTCTAAGGTAGAAGGCTTGCGTTCGAGGTGCGTTTGAAGACGCGTTCGAACGTTCTTACGAGAATTCAAATTTTTAGCCTTCGCGTGCGTTGGGCGTTCGAACGCCCTACGGGTTTTTCATGCACAGTTCGTATTTTCCAGAAAATATTCAAACCCTAACATGCAAATTACTATCTAATAACACGATACAATAAGTTCTTAAGATTGTTGGTAAAATTTAGTATTATCAAACAGTAATAAAACTTGCAAACAAACAGATCAAAACAGCAAAAGTAGATCTAGATGCATGAAACCCTAAAACCAGAAAATCTTTAAAACAAACCAGAAAATGAAGAATACAGAGTTGTCCAAGTCGAGATGATCTCTGTCCTTAAGAACTTATTGGCTCCGTCACGGGTGCTTTACGGATTCGTTTTGCCAACGTTCTCCCAGGATTACTTGGATTCTTCTTGTTCAATGTACACTCCTTAACAAGTATGCGAACTTGGAATCAATGGTGAATCTCTCTCAAAACAAGGAAAACATAAATGCCTTTAAAGTTGGTGTATTTCTGTATATGTCTTTTTTCTATATCTAATATTGGAATTAAAGCCTTCTTATATAAGGCATGGAGGGGTGCCAATAGGGCACCCCTTGGGGTGGGTTGCAACCCTCCAAGGATTGCAACCTCCCATACACCCCTAGGGAATTCCAATAACATACATATCCATATACATCTCATATTTAATGAATTTTGAGGAATTTACAACACTATGCAACTCTCAACGCCGGAACTTCGACTGCTAAACTTCCTCATAGAGAACTCTGAAGGATTACGAAAGTTGGTTTGATTTGTGTTGACGGTTTAACAAGGATCAATTTTACCACAAAAGCGAAGACAATGAAAACAATAAAGTCTTCAATGTGAGAAAAGAATAGGTTGAAAAGTTATGAAAGTTTACAACTTTGAGAGAATATGTTTTCAACACCTGGGGAAGGTGGCTATATGTTCTTTATATAGGTAGGTAAAAAGAGAGGCTTCTCAATAGCAAAATAGATTAAAAATCAAGGAACATTAAAAAGTGTACACTTAATAAAAGAGAAACTAATCATTTTACACTTATAATTTCATTAATTCCCTTAATTTAGCACATTTGTAAAATAATAATTAAATTTATGTTTTATATATTTTTATTGTATTTTTATTTCTTACGTAGGTGAAATAATACATTGGATGCATAACTAGAAAAATGGACGTGACATTTGGATTTTGGAGGCCGAAAACTTGAAAGGGCGTTCTAATAGTGTGCAAGTTTGGAAATTTCAACTTTGCGCAATTTTTGTAATTTGGCCATAACATTTTACTCTGATATCGGATTGAGGCAATTCCAGTTCCAGATGAAAGAAGACCCAAATATCTACAACTTTTCTATTTATAAGAATTTCTAGTTCTGAGGTTTTTGGTGAAGACGTCAATGTGTGTTGCATGTAATTTTAATTATTAGAAAATAAGGTAAAAAATGAAAAATAAAAAAAGTGAAAAATATTTAAAATAAAAGTTGAAATGTCATAATCCACTTTAGGTGGATTACGATTATGTTTGCAAAATTATCAACAAAAAATAAAAAAAAGTCAAAAAAGGAAAAAGAAAAATTAAATTAGTAAAAGTTTGTTATTTATATTTGATTTGGAACTTTGTAATTAATAATTGAGAGATGAGCACTTCTACTATAAATAGAGGTGCTCACCTCTCATTTTTCTTCATGTTTTCTTTCAAAGTTCTATTCTAGAATTTGAGAGAGAGTTTCTTGTGCGTTTTAATTTTTAAGCTTTCTTATAATTTTTTTTCTTTCGGTAATAAAATTATGCATGTTTTTCTTCAAATCATTAGTAGCTAATTTCATCCTGCTGAGGTAAAGAGTGAAGCTCTTAATATGAGAATATAGATTAATATTATTTATATTATAATATATAAATTGTAATATGAATAAGTAATTTAAATCTGGATTAATTATTGACAAATTTTGTTACCGCATTTATGATTGGTTTTATTTATTTGGTATAATTGAGTACCTAACTGGACTTGTTATAGACAAATGTTATCACCTTATTTATGGCTAGTTTTATATGTTTTGCTATAATTAATTTCTGAAGTAAATTAACTGGGTAATAATGACAATTTGTATATTATAAAAAGTAAGATTTCTTTATATTTGAAATATTAAGAGTGGATCTCCTAGCCCTGGTATTTTAATTTATTGTTGCAGATCAATTTAAAAATTTCTCATCACTTCAAACAAATCCAACATTTTTATTTCACTCGAATTGTTATTTTGTTTTACTAAATTTATTCCATGTGGATCGACATCGGACTTACCGGGTTATTTCTTACTTCGACACTCTTATACTTGGAAGTAAAGAACTACTTTTTGAGTGTGTCAAATTTTTGGCGCCGTTACTAGGGAATATAATTTAGTAAATAAAATAATAATTTAACATCCTTGTATATTTTTTCTTTTTTTTATTTTTATTTTTATTTTGTATTGCTTTTGTTTGTATTTTCTGTATCTCATTAGATCTAATAACTACATTTGTATTTTCTTTCCTTGTTTTTCTTTTCTTTTGTCATTTTATTTTTATTTTTTATCCCACTTGTTGTTGTTGTTGTTGTTATTATTATTATTATTATTATATTTTTTTCGTAAGTATTGCATTTTAAATTTTAGCATATAGTTTGCATTTAGGTTGCATAAAACGTTGGTCTCGATCATCTAGTGATAGATTAAATAGAGAGTTTTCATCACCTTCATCGTCAGTCAAAATGGCCGAGAACCGAAATGAAAACCCACATGCCCGAGTTGAAAATCCAATTGATCAGGAAGAAAACGAGTTTCAGTATGGCGATCTTAATCATCATAGGACACTCAGGCAATTCATGAATCCCACTATGACATGATCACCATCTTGCATTGTTTTTCCCTCAGATGCATCACGTTTCAATTTTAAACTAGGAGTCATACTTTTACCCACATTTCACGGTCTAGAATCAGAAAATATTTCTCAGCACTTAAGGAAATTTGAAGAGGTATGTAACACTTGCACAAACCAAAATTACAACATGAATATAATTCGACTCAAGTTTTTTCCTTTTTCTTTAAAGGATAAAGCTAAAATTTGGCTATATAACCTTAGGTCAGGATCCATTAGAACTTGTGAGATTTGCAAGAACAATTTCTGAAAAAATTCTTTCCCTCTCACAGGATAAACTCTTTTAAAAGGAGAATCACAACTTTCACACAAGAGTTAGGGGAAACACTGTACCAACATTGGGAGAG
Source organism: Zanthoxylum bungeanum (assembly GCA_019454045.1). Lineage (NCBI taxonomy): Eukaryota > Viridiplantae > Streptophyta > Magnoliopsida > Sapindales > Rutaceae > Zanthoxylum > Zanthoxylum bungeanum. The sequence goes on along the minus strand of SKCR01023473.1, from coordinate 167,457 downwards.
ATTTAAAGAGATGTTGAATGTTTGTCCACATCACGGGTTTGAAACATGGAAGCCGGTTGCCTACTTCTACAATGGTTTAACACCATAAGGTAGACAAGTAGTGGAAATGATGTGTAATGGTGAGTTTATAGACAAAAATCCTGAAGATTCACTAGATTACCTAGAACACATAGCAGATAATGCACAACAATGAGACACAGTTGGCACTTATGAGTCATCTGTAAAACCAAAACCAACTGGCAGAGGTATGTTTAACTTTAGAGAATACCATGACCTTTCTGCTAAGTATGCATCTCTAGCTAAAAAATTTGAGGCTTTAGAAATGAGGAAAAGTGATCATGTTAAGTCAATTCAAGAAGTCACATGTCAAATATGTAATTCAAATGAACATGTCACACAAGTTTGCCCAACCTTGCCAGCCCTGCAAGAATGTCTTCATGACCAAGTTAGTTTCATAAACACTTTCAATAGACCAAATCCAAACCCATACTCCCAATCCTACAATTCTGGTTAGAGAAACTATCTAAACTTCAATGGGAGGAATGATAATCAAGCACAACTATTGCAACAACCTCCCCAGGTACACCAGAATTTCTAAAATTCCCAAAATTATGCACCATATGTCCCACCACCTAGAAAAACCCTTGAGGATACCTTGCATGTATTAATTGAGAAATAAGAATTCATCAATAACCAAAATGTGCAAACATTGATTGATCTGAAAGATACTTTCTCCAAAATAACATTTGCATTATCCATTAATGAGAAATGAAAGTTTCATGCACAACCACAACTAAACCCCAAGAGTCATCAAAACCCTCACGAGGGTAATTCAATAGTCAACACATAGATCAAGTCAAATCTGTTATTACTCTTCGCAGTGGTAAGGTCATCCACAGACCTATTCTTGAACCTTGTGAAGTTGAAAATAAATCAGATTCAGAGGCTAAGAAAGAGGTTGATGAACCATTACCTATCGTTGATGATAATAATTTTTCTCATGCACCTTCATTTCCTCCAGCATTAAAAACAAAAAAATTGAACCATTCCCTAGAGATTTATGAAATATTCAAACAGGTAATGGTCAATATTCCTTTGTTAGATGCCATCCAACTGATACCATCTTATGCAAAATTTCTGAAAGACTTGTGCACTGTTAAAAGAAAACATCAGGTAAGAAAGAAAGCTTTTCTAGCTGAACAGGTAAGTTCCATTCTTTCAACCAATAATGCATTAAAATGCAAAAACTCTGATTGTCCAACTATTTCATGTATTATTGGAAATCAAAAAATTGAACATGATTTACTTGATCTTGGAGGTGGTGTAAATTTGCTTCCATTTTCGGTTTACCATCAACTTAATATTGGCGAGTTAAAACGAACTTTAACTACCATTTTACTTGTAGATAGATCAGTCAAAGTACCGAAAGGAATTATGGAAGATGTGTTATTATAAGTCGATAAATTCATATATCATGTGGATTTTATTGTCTTAGAAACACAACATATATCAGATAGTTATAAGCCAGTTCATGTAATACTTAGTCGTCCATTTTTAGCAACTACTAATGCCTTAATAAATTACAGGAATGAAATCATGAATTTTTCCTTTGGCAATATGACGTTGAAGCTTAATATTTTTAACATGTGCAAATAACCATACGATAAGGACATCGAAGATGAGATCATGGAACTAAATGAACTAATTGTGGAGGAATATATTCAGGGGAGTTTATATGATCCTGCGTATATTCATATGTAAAATTTTATTGAATCAAGTACACAATTAGATTCAAATGTTCCTAATGATTTTTTACTTGATTCTACACAGGTACTGGAAGATGATGGAGAGAATCAAAATTTTGAGGAACTGGGAACACTGGAAGAAGAAAAACATGAGGAAATATCCAATTTGGAATTGAAGACTTTGCCAGAACGATTGAAGAATGCATTTATTGAAGATGAACAAACTTATCTTGTGGAAATTTCTTTCTCTTTCACAAGCAATCAAGAAGGAAAAATACCTCCAGATGGAGCCATCAAGGGATGGAAGAAACTCTCGCAAAACTCCACAATCATTTTCCTTCTTTCCCCAAAATGCTCTGATGAAAATTTATAAAACACGCACCGAAAGAATGAGGTTTCTTATGATCTATGGTATTCATATTGATATTCGTTGGGTAATTGAAGCAAATGTTCACTTGGCAGGTGAGTCATCTGACTCTTTCATTTCTCACATTTCTGGTTTAGGGAAAATCACCTATGCTAAGAAACGAAGAGCTAAACAATTAGGTGCTTGTTATAAATGTGCACATTGGACGTACAACACTCGTTGTCGTTCTTTAGGAATGATGTCTAATAATCACGAAGATAAAATTCAATTCATTAAAGATGGCTTGAGTAAGGAGTCTTTAGATGATATGTCACTGATTTTTAAGACGCATCCTAATAGACATGTTCATTGAGTAATTCACAATTTGCATACAAAATTTAAAAAGAAAGACAACAATACAGTCTTGAGAATCTGACTTTAAAAGACAATGTTTACCAATTTATAAGAAAATTGGATGGGAATCATATCCTCGACCCATAGAGGGCATTCAAGCCGTTACTCGATGTAAACTAGAGGAAGATGTGAGCCACAATCACAACTATCAGTACATATTATTTCAATTTATTGCTTTGATTTCCATTCCCTTAAATTACTATTTTGATTTACTTTAATTTACTGTTTTGATTTCCTTTACTTTAATTTTTACCGACATTATCTAAACTTTTTGACATTCACGATCTATTTTACTGTTCATCTGACAATTGTTATTTTGCAGGCACTAGTGTTTTTATTACTCATCATTTTTCAGGATCCATAAATACTGCTTGTCATTTCTCTCTTCAACACATCCAGATAAGAGAGAGAATAAAAATGGAGACAATTTCAAGAAGATGAGTCACTAATATCTTTGTGTTTTATGGAACTGACTCTGGAACTAAACCAGAATTTGTTGAGGCTCTAAAAAAATTGGGTAGAGTTATGGCGGAAAGAAATATGCACTTAGTATATGGCGGTGGCAATCTTAGATTGATGAGATGTGTTTCAAAGGTCGTACAAGAAGGTATCAGGTAAGTTTTGTCGATCATTCCAAAACCTTTGGCAGACGAAAACCTCATAAGAAAATCAAATGGAGAAGAATGCATTATCTCAGGTATGTCTGAAAGACTTATTGAAATGATTGATCATGATAACATTTTTATTGCTTTACCAGGTGGATTGGGCACGCTGGAAGAAATATTCACAGTGGCATCATGAGTGAACTTGAACATTCACCAAAAACTCATTGGACTACTTAATGTTAACCATTTCTTCGATTTTCTTCTAGTATTTCTCGAGGATTCCAAAAGTCTTGGGTTTATTTCGAAATCAATAAAAGATATCGTCTTAACTGCATGAAAAACTGATGAATTAATCGACCAACTCTTAGCTTATGTACCAAAAATCGACCCAATTCTTTCCCAGTTGAACCGGTCTGATGACGATCGTGGCAAGAAGCGTAGAGTGGACCTTAATCTTAATTTTTAATTTTTCTTTTAAATAATCGTAGATTCAATTGTCAATTCCACACTAACCATGTGATGTCTTCTAAACTCCGTTTCTTCTTACGTAGACATTGGGGACAATGTCTCAATTTGGTTGGGGGAGGGGATAGTTGACTAGATAGTTTTTGTTTTATGTTCCATTATTATTTTTTCTTTCAAAAAAATATTTTCGTTTTTTGTGTTGTTTTATGTCAAAAAAAGTTTTTATTATGTTGTTTTTCCTTTGTTGTTATTTTATGTATAAATAAAAATGTTTTGTTTTGATTTTGTTTTGTATTTTTTTAAAAAAAAATTACACACAAACCAACAATAAATTTTTGACTAACCAAGTGGAATTGTTGTTCAGAGATGGTAGTGTAAGGAGTTTTCGCTCATGAGACGCATCTCAATGTTCGTAATAAGTTATTTTTGTTCACTTCTTTTTGAATCATTTAAATTTATGAATTCTCCATAATATTGATTAAATTTGATCTCCATATGCTCATTTGATAGGTATTATCAACATACACAGTAACATATGATCATGGATTGCGAGTGAAAATTTTATAATATTCAGTTCTCTAGTTTGTTAGAGGTAGCACCTAAAGGCAGTGCAATTTGTGTTTTTATTCAAAAAAACAAACCTTGTTTTTACTTAGTAATCAGACATCTTGCCTTAGAAAGCAGTTATTGTTCGCGTAAAACTGTAGAGTTTGAGTTAGTTTAAAAAATGATATTAATAATAATTAAGCTTTTACTTAGTAATCGGCCATCTTACCTCAGCAACCAGTGATTGTTCACGTAAAACGGTAGAGCTTGAGTTTGTAAAAAAAGTATGTGAATAAGTTCAATTTCATAGCCTCTCTAACTCGAGCAATTAAGTCTATATGAGTGTTTTAACACTTAATGTCCTAAGGCCATCTGGTTTGGGAGTCGCTGGCCCAATGCTCGTTACATGGGTTAAAGAGAAAGCTTAAGGAAATCAGACGCTTCTCCTTTTTACCATATGAGATCCGATCAATTAAGTCCGTATGGGTATCTTAATACCTAGTGCCCTAAAGCCAGCTGGTTTGGGAGTCATTGGCTCAAAGCTCGCTATAAGAATTGAAGACATATTATTACAAAAAAAAACTATTTTTGTATTTATAAATAAACTTCCATTTCTAAAAAAATGTGAACTCTCATATAATTTTAGAGCAAAAATATTAATCTCTTTTCAACAAGACCTGTGAATATTGTGGACACAATGAATTGATTGATACCTTATTTTATGTATGTATGGAGAAGGGTAAAAAGTACAAGAGAATTTACTTATTTGATAATTTAGAAAGAAAGAAAACAATTACTGACTTGGATAAAAAAAATTTCTTTTAATTTTCGCTTAAATTACTAGGGACTAATAATAAGGTGGTTGGGGGGTGTGATGAACATTAAAAAGTGTACACTTAATAAAAGAGAAACTAATCATTTTACACTTATAATTTCATTAATCCCCTTAATTTAGCACATTTGTAAAATAATAATTAAATTTATATTTTATATATTTTCATTGTGATTTTTATTTCTTATGTAGGTGAAATAATATCTTGGATGCATAACTAGAAAAATGGACGTGACGTTTTGATTTTGGAGGCCGGAAACTTGAAAGAGCGTTCTAATAGTGTACAAGTTTGGAAATTACAACTTTGCGCAATTTTCGTAATTTACACATAACTTTTTACTCCGATAGTGAATTGAGGCAATTCCAGTTACAGATGAAAGAAAACTCAAATATCTACAACTTTGCTGTTTATATGAATTAAGGTCGAAATTGGTGAAGACGTTATTGTATATTGCATGTAATTTTAATTATTAGAAAATAATTTAAAAAATAAAAAGTAAAACAAGTAAGAAAAAAAATTGAAATGTCATAATCGACTTTAGGTGGATTGTGATCATATTTGCAAAATTATCAACAAAAAATAAAAAAAAAAGTCAAAAAATGAAAAAGAAAAAAATAAATTTGTAAAAGTTTGTTGTTTGTATTTGATTTGGAAAGCTGTAATTAATAATTGAGATATGAACACTTCTACTACAAATAGAGGTGCTCACGTCTCATTTTTCTCCATTCTTTCTTTTAAAGTTCTCTTGTAGAATTTGAGAGAGAGTGTCTTGTGTGTTTTAATTTTTATGATTTTTTGTAATTTCTTTTTCTTTCGGTAATAAAATTATGCATGTTTTTCTTCAAATCATGAGTAGCTAATTTCGTCCTGCTGGGATAAAGAGTGAAGCTCTTAATATGAGAATATAAATTAATATTATTTATATTATAATATATAAATTGTAAACTGAATAAGTAATTTAAATCTGAATTAATTATTGACAAACTTTGTTCCCGCCTTTATGGCTAATTTTATTTATTTGACATAATTGAGTACCTAACTAGACTTGTTATAGACAAATGTTATCACCGCCTTTATGGCTGATTTTATATGTTTTATATGGTTGGAGGGGGGGGGTGTGATGAACAATAAAAGTGTACACTTAATAAAAGAGAAATTGATCATTTTACACTTATAATTTCATTAATCCCATTAATTTAACACATTTGTAAAATACAAATTAAATTTATATTTAATATATTTTTATTGTGATTTTTATTTCTTATATAGGTGAAATAATACCTTGGATACATAACTAGAAAAATGGATGTGACATTTGGATTTTGAAGGCCGGAAACTTGAAAGGGCGTTCTAACAGTGTATAATTTTGGAAATTCTAACTTTGCGCAATTTTCATAATTTGGCCATAACCTTTTACTCCGATATCGGATTGAGGCGATTCTAGTTCCATATGAAAGAAAACTCAAATATCTACAATTTTGCTGTTTAGAAGAATTTCTAGTTCTGAGGTTTTCAAGGTTGAAATTGGTAAAGACATCAATATGTGTTGCATGTAATTTTAATTATTAGAAAATAAAGTAAAAAATAAAAATAAAAAATAAAAAATAAAAATAAAAAAGTTGAAATGTCAAAATCCACTTTAGGTTGATTGTGATCATGTTTGTAAAATTATCAACAAAAAATTTAAAAAAAAGGTCAAAAAAGGAAAAAGAAAAAAATAAATTAGTAAAAGTTTGTTGTTTGTATTTGATTTGAAAAGTTGTAATTAATAATTGAGAGATGAGCACTTCTACTATAAATAGAGGTCCTCACCTCTCATTTTTCTTCGTGCTTTCTTTCAAAGTTCTCTTGTAGAATTTGAGAGAGAGTGTCTTGTGTGTTTTAATTTTTAAGCTTTCTTGTAATTTCTTTTTCTTTCGATAATAAAATTATGCATGTTTTTCTTCAAATTATGAGTACCTAATTTCATCATGCTGGGGTAAAGAGTGAAGCTCTTAATATGATAATATAGATTGATATTATTTATATTATAATATATAAATTATAATCTGAATAAGTAATTTAAATCTGGATTAATTATTGACAAACTTTGTTACCGCCTTTATGGCTAGTTTTATTTATTTGGCATAATTGAGTACCTAACTGGACTTGTTATAGATAAATAGTATCACCATCTTTATGGCTAGTTTTATATGTTTTGGCATAATTAATTCCTAAAGTAAAGTAACTGGGTAATAATGACAATTTGTATATGATAAAAAGTAAGATTTCTCTATATTTGAAATATTAAGTGTGGATCTCCTAGTCCCAGCATTTTAATTTATTGTTGCAGTTCAATTTAAAATTTTTCATCACTTCAAACAAATCCAATATTTTTATTTCACCCGAATTTTTATTTTGTTTTACTAAATTTATTCCATGTGGATCGAGAACGGACTTACTGGGTTATTTTATTACTTCGACACTCTTATACTTGGGAGTAAAGAACTACTTTTGAGTGTGTCAAAAACGCGTCCAAAATAACTCAGTTCCGCACGAGCTTTTGAACGCCACTCGAACGCGTACTATCTGGAAGGTTTTGTTTGATCGCATCCTCGAAAGCACTTCGAACTCTTACTCTCTGGAATGTTTCATTCGAACCCAACAACGAACGTGACACTAACGCCATACGTTTGAATGTTTCAACGAACGCAGCATTAACGCATGTCTGATACAAAGACTACGGTAAAAGATCCAAAAAGAAAAATAGCCAACTGCCAACCATCAGAACAATGAATTATTACAATAAGACTCGATCTAATACCTAACCAAGTAGTCTTGAAATCAATGCCACCTCAGCTACCAAATCTACTTACCTGAAACATCCACAAACAAAAACATACCATGAAAAGCACAGAGATTATAAAGAACATATAAAGCAGTGATAAAACTCATGCATGTACAAATAGATAGTAGATATTCTACTGCCCCTTAATTCTACTCCCTCTTAACAACTAAACGACTCTCCCCTTTTTGTCATGAAATGACAATGGGTAAAAATATCAGGGTAAACAACACATGCAAGAGAATATAGTCAAACAAAAGTTACTCCCTCTTACAAATAGCCTTATTCAGTTAGCAAAAATAACACATGGGAAATAAACACTCATAGGTATGAAAAATATGTATGTAAAAACATGAAGCACACACAGACACACATGAAATTAAAAATAAAAATCAATCAAAATTGACTAAAACAACATTTCAAGCAAGTACAATGATACTCATTTAGTATTCAGTTGTTTATGACATGAAATAATATGCATCACATTATATTTTGCTAAATATTACACGTATGCATATGGCATAAATACCAAATCATAACAAGTACTTGCGTGAAAAATAAGTACACAGCAAATCAAGGCATAAGACCTTATTTTATGAGCGTGACACAGCCAAAGAAATCCCATCTCTTGACACACCAAGTCTATAAAATAAATGTTCACACCCAGCACCAATAGGACATGAAAATAAGCAACATTGGCTGTATGCCATAAAATTCTCCCCATAAATATAATAAGCTCATAAATAAATACTCTTTCGAGTGAAGAGTTTTTTCCCTTATCTGACCCGGGCCGGAAAGGGGTAAATATAGCCCAAAGAATTATGGCTCTACACCGATAATTTGTAATGGACTCTCTCAGTCAAGTTGATTTGGGGTTGTGCTCAATAACTACCATCCCATCCCTCACTACTAATGCTTATTTTGCGTCTGTCTTTTTTCTATTCATTTTTTTTAAATCTTGCTATGTATGCAAGTCTTTGGTCGCAGGGCTAAGGGTCCCAAACATCCAGTTGACAGTGAGGTTTCTACCTTGATTATCCGCACTTCCCAGGTTGAGTTGGTCAGTCAGGTACTTTGATTTATGCTTTTAAGCTCCGGAAGTGCTTGGTATTGAGAAAGAAGCTGAGTTTCGTAATACAAATTAGTCAGTTTTGTTCCGCTTGAGCATGTAAAAGCATAAGTAGCTGCAACAAAAGATTTTATTTCACCAGTGCCCATTGTTGGGTTAGTTGTTCCCGTTGCAACAAAGTCAATTATTTTTTTTCCACTTTTTTGTGGAGTTTTTTCCCTTATATTTTGAATTTGACTTATTAGCTATTTTGCATGTAAATATATATATTTTTTATTTTTTATTTTACTTTTACAATGGGGATAGCACAAGATCATTTAGTCAAATGTCACACTATTTAGTGAGCAAAGTATGGTAGAGATTAGATTACCCGTCCAAAAACTCATACATGTGACCAAGCTTATACAATAATAAAAACGTGTATGTGAAATGCAAACACAAGATATACTAAAGGTTTTTATCACACACACTCATGCACATAGAGCATCAAAAAAATAAAAGCATATTACACATGCATAAACAAATATCCTACATACCATGATCACATGCAATAAGATTTTCATGTTCTAGCTAGCCAGGAAAAAATATTTTTGGTTTTTTCATTTTTTTTTCGTATTTTTCATTTTTAACTCAATAATAAGGAAAAAACCCAACAAGGCTTCCAATATCCAATGGTACGTGGAGTTGTATCCCGAGTGTATATCATATTACCATCCATTCAGAATCGACTATGAAATTTATGTCTGGGTTTCCATCCTATATACCAAGGGACAAAAACAAAGAACAACACACATATACCCATATGCAGTAAAAAAATATAGACGTGCAAAAACATAAAACACATACACATTCACATGCAATGAGAAAACAAATTCAACTTCTAAGAAGAATTACACCAAAATGCACTATCATCATGTCTTTCAGTATCAAGGCATTCAGAAGAAGATGAGAAGTCATCTTGCTTTCTCACCCAAACTGTCTCATGAATCTCTTCCACTTGAGAATTCTCAGTCAACACATCAAGTTTGTCACTAAGGAATTGTACATGTTTGGTTTGTGCAAGAACTTGAGACACTAGATTTTATGAATCAAACCTAGATGGTATACTCTTAGGCCATTTCTTGTATTTTTGAAACAAAAAGAACTTTAGCCTAATATGTCATGCCTTGCCACAGTGATGACATACACACAAACCTCATATGAGAGCGAGGTTTACACACCACACCTCTAGATTGAGGTTGGGACACAAGATGAGAAACAACCTGAGGAATCACATGACTATAGTTAATAGGTTTCTTACCCGAGTCACAGGGATGAGTCTGGTGACCATGTCTAGACTTGGGCTGAGCTGTGACAAACACGGTTTTGGAAGTAGACGTTTTGTCATAAATTGACTCAATAAAACCTAATCCTTTCTTCTCACAAGGAGACATACCAATCCCTAATATATGGTCTAGTTTCTCAGTCCCGCTAGAAAATACAGACAATTGGGTTCTAGTATTTTCAAGTTCTGCTTCAAAAAATTAGACTATATCAAATAGCTCTTTATTCCTCTCCTAGAGGTCATCTATCATTAAAAGGCTCTACTCAAACTTAGTTTGAGCTTCATTCCTTTCTAGCTCTACTTCCTTCAGCCTCTTATTGACCTCTATGTTCGTCTTTTTGATAGCTAAACTCTCATAAAACAGTTTAGTATAAGCTACATGAAGACTATCCTCATTTACAGACTCATCGTGAGAGAAATCAGATCTAACATCTTCATCATTAACTGTATCATCTCTCTCACCAGACACACTAGCAGAAAAAACCATAAAATTACTCTTGTCTTTAGGAGACTCATAAAAAATATAGCCACCTTCTGAATCACTAAGCGAGGCTGCCATGACTTTCTTACATCTGGCGTTAAGATATGTGGGACACTCAGATCTAATGTGCCCATACCCTTCACATTCATGGCATTGAATATGATGGGGTTTGCTACCCATATCCTCTCTAGACTCTCTCCTACTATGCCTACTCTCTCTAGGCTTATCATTCATATCCTTATCACGTCCACTCTTCTTCAGCTTAAGAAATTTCTTAAACTTATTTGCAAATATGGGCAAATCATGATTCGTGAGATTATCATTATCATCATCACTTGACGGATCATGAACAACTTCTTTCATGATCTTCATCGCTATAGTCTTGGGCTTTTTATAACCAGGAAGTTTCTTCTTATACACCTGTAGTTTTCTTATGAGGTCCTCTAATATAATATGATCTAGGTATTTACTCTCCTCGATGGTTGTGATCTTAGGTAAGAACTTGTCAGGCAAGGATCTCAGGATTTTCCGCACTATCCTATTAGTAGGAATGGTCTCACCTAGGTTAAAACTTGAGTTAATAATGTCGTTAATCTCCATATAAAAATCATTAAATGTGTCATCGTCTTTCATACTAGCAACCTTAAACCTAGTGGCAAGCTCTTGGAGTCTATTATTTTAACAGATAATGTGCTCTCATGTAGAGTCTGAAGGATGTCCCAAGCATCCATAACTATCTCACACATATAGATTCTCATAAATTCAACAGAACAAACAACAACATGAATGGCATTAATTTCCTTGTTGTTCATATTGCTAGCGTCAAACTCATCCTTAGTCCAAGTCAGTTTATCTTTAGAGGAAGAGACCCCATAAATCATGACCAATTGAGGTTTCCACCCGTACTCTACTGACATCCAGACCCTCTCATATAAGGAATTAAGGAACGCCCTATTGTAAACCTTTCAATGCAAGTATTCAGTCCCATAAAAAAATAGGGGATAATTTAAAGGTTGGCTTCTTTCCATCGCTAACGGGTCAAGAATCGAGTTCAGGCTCGGATACCAGTTGTAAGTTCATAATTGTCTAAAGTTGTGACCCTATGGGGAATTTAACACAAAATTTTAAGATAAGTCCTAAATATTATTTCTATGGATTAATTAAATTAACAACTACCCTTAAGTCTAACAGTTTATAAATCGAAGCAAATAAAATTAATACAATAAATAAATCAACACAGTAATTTTGTTGACGAAGTGGAAAACTCGTGCGAGTAAAAAATCACGCTGGGTATCTCGGCTACCAGCCCAAATCCATTATAAAAAGAAAAACTTATAGTGATCGTAAAAGACCTATGGTGGCAAATCCACCGACTCTAGTACCTCTAGACTGCAAGAACTCGAAGAAATCCTCGAGCTTGTACCCCACGGTTTGCTTCAGAACCTCTGAAGTATCTGAGTGAATCAACTCTGCAACTTTGAACGCTGGAACTCCGACCGCCAAACTTCCTCATAAATAACTCTGAAGGATTAGGAAAGTTGGTTTGATTTGTGTTGATGGTTTAACAAGGATCAGTTTCACCATAAAAGCGAAGACAATGAAAACAATGAAGTCTTCAAGGTGAGAAAAGAATAGGTTGAAAAACTATGAAAGTTTTCAGCTTTGAGAGAATATGTTTTCAACGCATGGGGAATGTGGCTATATGTTCTTTATATATGTAGGGAAAAAAGAGAGGCTTCTCAATAGCAAAATAGGTTAAAAACGCGTCCAAAATAACTCAGTTCCGCACGGACGTTCGAACGCCACTCAAACACATGTCGAATGCGTGCTCTCTGGAAGGTTTCTTTCGAACGCATACTCAAACGTTTACTCTCTGGAATGTTTTTGTTTAATCTTAAGACTTATTACAACTCAATTGAACTTTTTTTGTTACGGATGTTGCTAATAAAAATGGAACTAACAAGTTTCTATAAAAAAAATTAGATTTTTGGCCTCTTTATTACATACAATGAATATTAATTTTTCTTAGATTTGGATCCCCTAATTTTGGCCTCTATTTTGGGTATCTGCAGATCGTCTGCATGGGTTTTTCCCAAGACCATCCTTGGGCATATCATATGTCACCAAGCTATTTAGGTGAAACCATCCTATTATGTTTTTAAGTGTCAATTGTCATTTTAGTATTTCAGAAATTGGAAAACAATAAATGGGTACAAGGTTGGAGTGAAATATTTTACTATATATATCCATAAAATCTTATATTTTACTACAAAACTTACATTTTACTACTATATTTTAAGAAAATTTTATGTAAGGTTTTACAGTAAAATATAAAGTTTTATAAGGATATAATAATTAATTTTTACACCATAATTCTTCTTGTACCATTTGTTAGTTATTTTATAGATCTCACATTGACTTGTGTAGATTTTCGTACAATGCTCATTGAACTAGTATCCTCATTAGGGTTGGTGGATGTAGGTGATCAGAATTAGACCTGCAACGACGGACACGTGTCGACGTAAAGAAGAATCTTTCTCGGCACGCTTCTTTAGTGGAACTTTAGTAAGTAAAAAAAGTCCACTAGGAAGATGACACCTGTCATGGTACTGTTGAACTAATAGACAGATGGAGTTAGGGATCACCTCCGAAGTCTAAATGACTCCAAAGAAAAACTTGACTCAAACTCTGAAATACTTCAGCCTCAAAGTCTGGAGACCTCCGGAATAAACTTAGGTTTGACCAGAATAGTCATATTTTGACCCCAGAGTGACGTCATTTCGGAATAACAATACTCCGAGATCATACTACTCCGAAATGACTTGACTCCAAACAAAAATCTAGTACGATCTAGACTAATTCCGGAATAAATTAACTCCAAAAATCTTCGGAGTACCCCGGAAGTACTCCAGACTTAATAGGAATACTCCAGAGTACCCTCAGAGTAACCCAGAGTGCACAAGAAAGCATGATGTCACCTATACCTAGGGTGACATAAGTCTTGCTTTCCAGGGCGGACTCTTGTTGTTGAATAGACAAGTCCATCCATGTGTTTCAGTCTTGTTTTAGGGTAATAATCATTCTATCCTGATCAGATAAAGTCTGTATCACGGGGAAAGAATGAGCAAAATACTTACCATTGTTATGGAAAAAGGTGAAAGACTTGTCGGCCTCAGAGTTAGAATTTCTCCCTTTAAGTATAGAAGCCGTGAAGCACTTTAAAGTATACAACATGGTTATCTCAGAGTGCCTCACTCCTCCTTACAATGGTTCGATATGGCTTTATGAAGGCCGACCTCCAGATCTCTGGATCTCATAATTGCATTATGTGAGGACGAGCAAGCATTAGAGGTGACTCGCCCTCATCAAAGTCATCTTCAGAAACTCTCGAAGTCCTCCCACTTCGATGATGTATGCCCTCGGAATATAAAATATTGAGAATGAGGCGGGAGCAGATGGCCCCTCCAATGTTGGTGGGAGCTGATGACTCTCCTCCAGCATCAATATATACTAGAGATTCTTCTCTCACGTCGGTGGAATGTGGAATTTCAAAAACAAGTCCACCACCTTCACTTACAAAAATTAAAACAGAGTTAAAAAATATAAGGCCATACACAACAAGGAAAAAAATAATATAAAAAAATATATGTCTGTGTGACTGGAGTTGGAATAAGTTGAGTACCTTTGCAACTTTCGAAACTACTTTCTTTTTCAGCGTTCTACTAGCCTTCATTTTTATCACTTTCTTTTGAAGAGTTGGAAGTCCAATCGAAGCCTTTAGGCATGGGAAAATGATGCTTATGCCTGTGCGTAAGAACTGCTCTGGAAGGAGTCACCTCTACACAACAGCCCAAGTTGTTTCCATCTTTGGTGTATGACTTGATGTTTCAGAAACATCCTCAGACTATTGATGCGACCCATTGAGGAGTAAAGGTAATTTGAGGAGGGACCAGAGTTCTTGCAAGTATGTCATCCACTGAAGTACTTGGAAGAAGACCTGGTATGGAAAAATCAGTCTGGAGCTTCTAAATGCTCTGAATCAGAGCAGCAAAAATCAGAGCCACAACCGCAATCTTGAGGATGGGATAATTTCTCCATTTACTTGTCAATTGCCTCCCTCCTGGCGTTTGACTAGCTATGATCCTTCTTAGCTCTCTCATTCTGAGTCACTGCGAAGAAGAAAATGAATGTATTAAGATTTAGAAGAAAAATAGTAAGTCTTTTCATACTTGCATGAATGTACACCAACCATGATTACCTTCTACGTGATATTCTTCTACTTCGATAGGGGTAGATGAAGCTTTACTAACCTTCACCATCTTCCATTTCCTTTCCATAATGGTGATTTTTCTCTTCTTGGGCTCCCGATGGGCCTTTGAGCTTCATACTCCTCCCTTCTCTGGCTTAGAAGCCACCTTAGTACCCGAAGAGACCTTTAGATGCCCAAAATGTTTTCTCTCATACTCCAGTGGTGATTAGTGGCTTCTTGAGAAACCTTTCCCCAAGGTAAAGGCTGGATAGCCGGAACTCCTTTGCAAAATTCATATGGGCTCAGGTCCATTAACCCTGGATGAATGGTCCCTTCAGTTGAATATTTTGTTACTATTTCCTAATTGATACCCGACCTCTCATCTACCATATCTTCAATTTCCGAAGACATCTTAGGAAATACAACAGATAGGCATTCTCCAGTTTCACCTCGGAGTAGAAGTGCTTCACTATAGACATTTGCCATATCATCTCCTAAAGGGATTTTCCATAGAAGTACTTCGGATCAAGAAAAGCCTTCTTAGAATTCCAAACGTACTTATCATAGAATTCGACCCTAAAATAAGAGGAGACAAGTCTCAAAACACCTCCAGTTGTAAATGCACATAAACATCAATCAGAATCAATATCGAAACGAAAAACCAAAGCAAAAACAATAGGAATACTTATGTATATCCTTGCTAAAGGTTTGAGAAATTCAGTATAACTGATGCTCTAGTCTTCTCCAAACACCAAAAACTTTCAAATATGGAGTAAGTCCTCATTTTCTAAACTCCATTTATGGTACGAATGCCTTGGGGAATGGAGTGATGAAACACTTCCCTTATGTACCCTGAACAATATGAAATCTATTGACTCCATATTTCAGGTTATAAAAGGAAATGAAATAGAAAATGATGAAAATATGCCCATTTGTCAACAACATGTTGAAAGCCATAGAGCCTGTAACCCCAACAATATTGACGGATTCTTCATTTGCATGGGGTAAACGGGGAAATTCAGGTACTGCATCAGTTACCTAAATAATAGGATCTCGTCTTTGTAATATCCCGCCCGTGACCCATCTCCCTGAGCCGTAAACCTAGCGAAAACGGACATGGAGTGTCCTAAAACTTGACTACGTGGAACACGATCTAGCACCCAAAAAGACATGTGAAGAACATGAAATAAGCAAGAATGACATCTGGTTTCTATAAGACATATCAATCATCAATACACAAGAGCTCCATGCCCAATATTACACGTACAAATTAAAACTTTTAATTTGCAGACATATATTTACCAATGTACCTTACACAATACAAAACATAAACAACATAATTTCTGAACTCTTAGGACATCCTCAAGATTATAAAGCGGGCGACTGCGGTCTAGATAATCCGTCATCTCGACCATAAGTATCCAAAATTAGATGGCCGATCGATCTGGTTGCCAACATGTAAAAATTAGCAAACATATGGCGTGAGTTTTCAGAACTGAGTAAGTAGCCACTCACATTAAAAGAAATAAAAATGACCATCAAATAAAGTTTGTGTGTGTGTGTGCATGCACATATACACGTACATATATTCATGAGCAATATATGTTTATGCATTAACATGTGACTATTTCTCAAAAGACTTAAATCTATAAGTTGTTCTTTATCTTTCATAGAAATAATGCTTCTAAAAAATACGTGATTAATCCGATTCCAGAAACAGAGTTAATATATATATTCTTTAGCATAAAATCAAAACTAAACTAAACTATAATTTCTTAAATCCTTTGAAATATCATCAAATCGAAACACATTTAAGATTTTCTTCTTAAAACAAATCAAACACTAACTCTTAAAATGAAATACCTTTCAAACGCTTATCCTCCAAATTACTTACACGTGTTCAGAAACGTACCTTAGGTGAATCAAAAACCTCATGCTCAACCTTATTCGGACATTCCATAGATAGTTGCGTAAACTCATGTACACATATTCACCTTTATACACATACACACACATGAACATTCCAAAAACACATCCAATACAGATTTCCAAAATCTTATTTACAATCAAATATCATGCCTTATCAAAACAAAACATGTCACAAGTTCTTAATAGAAAAGTGCACACATATTAAGAACGAAATCATGTTACAAGGTTTATAAAGTCTACTTCACCCACAATCAAAGATAGAATTCAGAATATGCATACATTAAGCTGATTTCGTACGTTAGTCGATATAAATATCAAATTCAAAAAAATATCTTATTCATTTACATGCCTTTACGAATTCAGAAAACATAAACTAAAATATTTTTCCAACACTCTTACTTCACCCTATAGTGGCTTATATGTACTAATATATAACCATTACTCATACCCATATATATATTTAAAATGAAAAGCATAAAACATTTACTTTCAATTTATTTTGGAAACACATCATAAAACTTATTTTTGTTGCAAACAGATTCAAATCCAAAAACTGTATATCTTGTAAATCCTTATCAAGTGTCCACGACCTACTCAACTGGACGATAACTAACAAGTACATATGACCACACAACTGGGCGAAATATTACAGGCATCCAATGTTCGAATTTCTGATAGTCGAAACCCTAAGGAAGCCCCTCGACGAAAATAAAATGATAATTCATAAAATATTAAATCATAAACAAGCGTCAAGGAGGATACATTTCATCAAGCGCCTCGATGAAAATAAATCATTAACTCACAAATCACGAAACATAAAGCAATAGTCGAAGCATAAATATTTAATTAAAAAACATCTCGGTTGGAAAATAAGAATAACTAATAAAATATTATTTCATAAACAAGTGCCGAGACGGAAACATGTTCATATCATTTATAGTAAAAAGCAAAATAATCTGAAATTTTACCTTTTTATCAAAACACTTTTTAGAATCATGCTTGAAAATATCGAAACATCTAACTTTTAAAAAATCAAATATCATAAGTGACAAAAACAGAAATATCCATTCTCAATTCAAAGCTTTATCATTTGATTGTAAGCTTTTCAAAATGGCAAACAAGTCATTTATTTAAAAAGAAAAACAATTGATAACATCTATACGCATACTAAAACTATTACGCAATATGTATCAAACTCATCATTTTTTTGCAAAACTTTCAATCTACAATATATATTTCAATCGTACACTATAATATAAACCGGAGCATCACATCTAGGCTGATATTGTTGGACAGTTATGACCCATAGCGTCACTATTTGTACAGATCATGGTGTTGTTGTACAAATTAACTATGTGACAAAGGAAATTGCTCTTTTATCATTTGTGATTAGATCACCAAGATGTATAAATGATGAAAGGTCCATATGATTAGTTCCTGGATTGAGATGATATGAGACAGTATCAATCCAGGAAGGTTTAATCATTAAATATCCCTAGTCAGAGTATTATCGAGATAGGACATCGATAATGCGTAAAAGACTAGTATTACACTTGTGCGCGTTGTGAGGGCATGACGGCATAGTTCTCATATATTTGGGTATAGGATACTCATGCAAGTGTAGTAGGAGGTTGTGTTTTACCGATGGTACGGAAAACAGCTTCGCTCTGGATATACCCCTCTGAATTCCATTGGTAGTATTACTATGTGTCTATGGAAGTCCGAATCAGGGTAGGTGTATTTGGTCTTAACCTGAGACTTGCACCGCTAATACTTACGACAATCAATGTACTTTGGTTTTAGTCATCCAGGGCTTTAACAGGTTCTGTGTATGCCTCTTCTGGGTATATTGAGAATCATAGTGTATTGGGTGTGATGTCGAGATGGAAGTATCACTCCAGTAATAGTGGAGATGATGATCACGTAGGATACGAAACTCGTTCTCTTATATGCTGCAGCTATCGGGATATTATGACTAGGTCATGTTTATCCGATTATAGAGACTACTTACCAGAGATCCGATATGTGCTTCGTACGGGGCAGACACATTTCCAGCCTCAGGCCTTTCACGTGACATCCGATACTGGATCGAAATACGCAATACTTACGCCTGATATAGATCATTTATTCCTGTAAGGATATTTCTGGAGAATTGGGTAGGCATGGAACTTTTCTAGAAGCCAACCTTGTCTTATAAATCGGTACAAACGTAGTACTAGGTACTTACGTGTTCGGATAGTCCGACGATCGGATTTACTGCCAACATATCCGGGGATCTCATGGGTCGCTTCATGAAGATTCACCGATGACGTATGACTCGCACTTTATTAATCTGGGATTAATTAGAAGAGAGAGAAAATTAATCTGGGATTAATTATGGAGATATTTTATCTGGGATAAAATATCATTTAAAGAGAGAAAACGATTAATTTGGAATTAATCGATAAAATAATATATTCGATATATTATACAAAATTAGATTTCGACGCGGAATTGAAATTAGATTTTAATTCGGGCAAACGAGTTAATTTAGAATTAATTCGTTAACGATGTGAATAGTGATTTTCCTAGCCATAATTATTTAATTACGCCGCAACGGAAAATTCGTTAATTTGGAATTAGCAAACCCGAGCCCGGTAGTGTTTGCGAGCGCACTCGCATTGCGAATTTAAGTGCGGCCCACAAGTCACATCAAGCGTCAAATCATTAGTCACATCAAGCGTCAAATCACTTGTCACTTTGAGTGATGTGACGACTTGTCACTTGATTGGTTGATGGAGGTGGTTGTTGGCATTATTGCCATTTGACTTTTGGAAAGCAAATAAGGAAAATGAATTTTGGAAATTCAAAAAGTGTATTTGATACAAATTTACCACCAACCAACACAACTCTCTCTTCTCTTTCTTCTCTCCATCTTCACGCCCAAATGGCAGAATTCCTTCTTCATTCACTGGTTTCACCGTGAGCCTAGGAGAAGCTAAGGAATTTTTGTGGCGAAATTCCTAAGTGCTAGCACACAATAGAGTCTTGCGAAGGCGATAGGGAAACCCACTTGTGAGCAAGGAATCACCAATTGAAGCTTGGAGCTTGGAGCTTGGAGATGGCCGAAAATTTGGAGGACCAAATCTGCTCACTGCCGAGACTACCTTGGAGAGAGAGAAGAATTTTTTTATTCTTTGACGCATCGCCTCAACCGATCGATGTAAGTATTCCGCAACTTCCTTTGATGTATTCATATTTGTTTCTTGCTTGATAATGATCCTTGGGACCTTAGAGAAACCCAACAGATATGTGTACTGGCTTATACATACAAGCTCGTATAAGATCCATTACCTATTTTAAAATATGTATAAAATGGACGCCATTCGAACATAATCTTAACCTGTACTTCTAAACGGATACCCACAAGTCAATAATATTACAATGCATACTTCAAATCTATCAAAGATAGGAATACGACTCATACACCAATGAGTTATATTATCAAATTAAATTCAAATATCATAATTCAATATTTTTACTAACATATTTACTCTTATAACTTAAGGTTTTTATGATTACTTCTACCAAACCACCCATACCCGCGACTTTAGTCATCCCAAACCCGTGGTGGTTTGGATCTAACCTTTTCGTACTTTTTGCATGCTAGCAAACATTTTCCTAATTATTATCATTACTTCTCAACTCATGAATCTTTTAGCACTTAAAATTCCCAAAACCTAGGGTTTCAATCCTTCATACCTACTATGAGTTTCAACTCATTTCATGCAAATTTCAAGACCATTAATACAACTCAATATCACGCTTACTCCAAGCTTTAACATTAGGGCAAAGCACTCATTGACAACCTTGGTATTTCTAACTAAATTCATACATATACCATGTTTTTAACCATCACCCATACATGATTATCTAGCCACAAAATAAATCACAACATCTAATATGGGTTATAATGGGTTTCAAGGAATCCACATCAAACGAGGCATACCGACCCAGTTCATGCACATATATTATGAATGACAACCTATCTAAGCTCGTTTATCCACTTCATCATGCGAAATAATAAAATTTTGAAATGGGTCAAGAATCTTAGCATGAGAAAATATAAAATAACTATGAGAATGAAGGTAAGGAAGCTTACCTGGACTTCCTAAAGCTTGGAAACCCTGAGAATCCTCAAGATTTGGCTTAATTTGGAGTAGAAAAGAAGTATTTTGGAGGAGAAGTATTGTGAGAAGAAGAGAAAAGAGAAAAAAGAGAGAAAAATCTAAAAGGGCCTATTTACAATGCGTCAAAATTTTCAGATTTATGTCTAAAAATCACTGTCACGTTCGAACGCCCGTCAAATTCTAAACGCATGCAAGGTATTTTACCTGGTTTCGTTCGAACTCTGGCCGAACATGACTCAAATGAAAGCTCTATGAAAAATATGTTCGAACGAGATAATGAATGCACAACAAACACCAATATAGATATACGTTCGAACGCCTGAGCGAACGCGATACGAACGCAAACATTCTGAAATTGTAATTCTATGACAAAATGAGACCTAAATGTTCATAAACTCAAACTGTAGCCTCAGACATCATGCATACATACTACACGATCAATACGCATCGCATACATGACTTACATGACTAGGATAAACTTATTGAACATGCTAAACTTACCAAATATCTAAGGTGTTACCGTCTTCTCTAATGTCTTGGGGTTATAGAGGTCCCCGTTATACTCCTTAACCTCCACCGCGTCAGAGAGATTTAGTTGGTCGAGTACCTCATCCAGAGATTTGTTTTCAAACCCAGGTCCTACCATTTATATAGAAAACTTTGAAGTTTTTTTTTGAAAGAAGAAAGAAGAGGTTGAAAAACTTAGGGTTTTCAAAAGCAAAAAAACAATCAAGGCTAATTGAAAGTCTTATGCCTTCTTTTATATGCACTTTTAGGCGGAAACCCTTCGTAAAACGTACAAATCTTTTAATTTTTTTTATCATTAGACGTATTTCACATTTATGAGGCGTTGAAATCGCAAATGGCTAAAAGCCTAACATACGAAGCATCATAACACGTGTCCTCATCATAAACACCGTTTATTTCAAATAAATGATCCGATATGGGGATTTTTGTAGGTGCTCAGAATTATGCCTGCAACTAGGGATACATGTCGACGTAAAGAAGATTCTTCCTTAGCACGCTTCCTTAGAGGAACTGTTATAAGTAAACAAAAGTCCATTATGAAGATGACACCTGTCATGGTAATGTTTCACTAGTAGACAGAGGAAGTTAAGGATCACCTCCGAATTTTAAATGACTCCGGAAAAAACCCGACTCAAACTCTGAAATACTTTAACCCCGAAACCTGGAGACCTATAGAATAAACTGAGGTTTGATCAGAATAGTCAGATCTTGACCTCAGAGTGACGTCATTCCGGAGTAACACTACTCTAAGGTTATTTTACTCTGAAATGACTTGACTCTAAACCAAATCTATTTTAGTCTAGACCAATTCTGTAATAGCTTCACTCCACAAATCTTCAGAGTACACTAGAAGTACTCCAGACTTAACAGGAACACTCCAGAGTATCCCGGAGTAGCCTAGCATGCCTTAGAAATCATGATGTCACTTATATATCTGTCAAGATTAGTGAACTTTGATAAAAATCCACTTGATTCAACATGCAAGATTAATTAAACTTGACGTTATGCCACATAGTGTTCCTAAATGTACTATGAGAGGTGTACATCATACATATCAATAACAATCTCATCACTGGACACGTGTTGACACCTCTACCTAAAATCCCCTATATAAGCTAATGAGCTTGAAGAAAAATGGACTTTTGGGGCTTTTTTGGAAAAACTGTTGAAAAATAAAAGAACAAAAACACGTGCACAAATATACTGCATCATAATTAAGAATTTACTCAAAAATACAAAAAGAGAGGAAAGATTCTAACCAAAATAACAATTTGTTCATGTCCAAATTGTAGAACAACAATCAACACAAAGCCCAAGATTCAATTAAAACTCAACCAATTCAGGCCCAACAAATTGAAGGTAACATGCACTATTTCTCAATACCAATTTTATTGCACACAGTAGAAAATCACGAATCTCGATCGGGATTGTAATATCCCATTTCTGGAGATGCTACCGGTAGGGAATAGGCTGACCTATCCCCCTGAGCCTCTGACTATCTAACTATGAATATTACTACTAATCGTATCTCAAACATAACTCATGAAGATGGACCATAGCCCAACTCAACAACATAAAATGCATTCTAATACTTATATCTATGTACACAATAATATTTCACTTTACAACTCTGTTAATGGACACTTTTAACATATTACAACGACTTATACAATACTAATGCATGCATGCAACTTTACTTTGACTCTGAGTGAAATGTGTCTCTGACTTGACATCATAGACCTAAACACCCTAGTGACTGTCATATATAGAAAACCTGACACATGAGGGCATTACATATCACCGTCGCCCCATACGCCTACCTAGTGGTCTTGGGGCGTTAGAGCCATGAGTGTTGATCTATGCTATCATCCTAACCCCGAATTTAGGGTTTAGAGGAGTTATGTATCGTCGTCCCCATAGCCCTGAAACTATGATCTATGGGAGTTACGTATCGTCCTCCCCCTAGTCATGCTCTACATGTGCACATGTTATATCCGTCAATTCCAATAACCGTCAAATCCATAAGTCACATCTGAAGTGAGTTTTTCCATCATGCCTCCAAAAATCACTAAAATCATGCTTTTAAAATCCAAGTTTTCTAAAAAATATCCATTCATAAAATAACCAAAATCAATTTGGCTAACGCCCTAATGTGCTGAAAAGTAAGTCTTGAATAAAAAACAAATAAGTAATATCAACTTGAAAAGAAAGGTCCACTCACTGATTAAAAACTATTGCCAATGATCCTGGATGCGATTGAAGAGATTCATGCAGAAAAGCTAGTCCGTCCTGTATTCGAGTATGGTTAGCATTTATAAGCTAGAATCTAATCATGGTCATGGATGTAGTGGATGCTTATGCATATTGCATACGTGTCAAGATAGATAACGTGTTAACTGACTTTAACATCCTAGGATAAAATTTAAATTGGATAAAACTAGTCTTGTTGCACGTCGCGACTCCAGGTCTTGCGCGTCGCGATGCTCATGCGATCAGACTGAAACATAGAGCATTTTTTGTTACGCATCACAGCGCTAAGTGTTCCGCATCGCAACTCCCACATGATCAGACCTAAGGCATATAGCTTCTTTTTTATCCGCGTCGTGACGCTGGGTGTTGAGCATCGCGACACTCATATAATCAGACCCGAGGCTTCCACATGACCGACCCGAGGCTAACACACAACCGACCTGAGGTAGAGGGTATTTTCATGTTCAGCGTGACTCCCACACGCACTGACCCGAGGTAGATGGTACTTTCATGTGCAACATGACTCCCACACGCACCGACCTGAGGTAGAGGGTATTTTCATGTTCAGCATTGTGATGCTAGCCCATACGCATCGCGATGCTAACCAGATTTCAGGGCCAAATACTAGTTCTCCATTATCACTACCCAAAGTAATTCCAACACCCCCACACTATAACCTTTACACAAGCACTTCTTAACACACTCAAAATAGACCATTATCTAATATCATCACAACATCGAAACAATCCCGCCCAAACATGTTAAGAATTTTGGTCTTCATGCCCATACTATGTAAAAGTTTGTATATCAAATAGTGATAGGAATCCAACATTGGAAATGTAAAGGGAATATGGAAAGTTTATAAGTGGACTTTGCACACTTATATTAAATTGGAATGATAAGGCTTGGGCTTGGGCTTTGGTGTATGGCTTGGGTGTATGGTTGGCATGACGATTAATATATTTAATATATATTAATTAGTCAAAAGATGGGCCTTGGGCCTTGGGGCTCTTGGGCTCTTGTGATTAATTGGCCTCCCTGAAAAACATTTTTTCTTTTTGATTATTTTGGATTTGAACTTTCAGTTCAAATCAGAAGGATGCAACCCTTCAATCAAACTGGAAAGGTGTCACACCATATCATCATCAACTGTTCTCAACTGTCACTATAAAAAGAACAGTATGTTTTGCAGATGTGAGAATCTTTTCTTTTTGGAAAAACGAATATACTGTTTCTGATCTTGAAAAAAAAAAAAAACAAAAACGAAAACAAAGCAAAACATCAAGTTGATTCGCCATGGGTCGAATTTCAGTGCAGAATTTCAACTTCCAGATTGTTGAATCCTGGTGGCAGACGTCCGAAGAACTACAATCACGAGAGTAGGGACGAAATTCTGCTATAGGACATAGCGTTACACTAGCCTCAATCTTGAAGTCAGTGAGTTTGTTTAATTGAATTACTTGTACTGTAAGTTTCAATCATGTTTGTTGTTATTTTCATTACAGTCAATTATGTGTTGGTACTATTATTGTTTATACAAATATTTTCAATAAAATTATAGCATTCACTGATTGTTCTTTATCAATCTATAGCAGAATTTTTTTTTTTACAATGGAACAATCTGCGAATGCTGTGAAGCCTCATGTTGAGAAACCAGACAAGTTCAAAGGACTGGATTTCAAACGATGGCAACAGAAGATGTTGTTTTATTTAACAACATTGAACCTTGCACATGTCGTCAAGGAAGAATTCCCTATGGCAGAGGGAGATAACATTCCTGCAGAAAAACTCAATGCAATTGATGCATGGAAACACAGTGAGTTTTTATGTAGGAATTATATTCTTAACAGTCTTGATGACTCTTTGTATGATGTATAAAGATCTTATAAGACTGCCAAGATCTATGGGATTCCCTGGAAAATAAATATAAGATCGAAGATGCTGGCTCAAAGAAGTTCATTGTTGGGAAATTTCTGAAGTACCAATGGTGGATTCAAAAACTGTTGTCAACCAAGTGGAAGAATTACAGATTCTTATCCATGAACTTGCGGCCGAAGGCATGACTCTACCAGTACAGTTTGCTGTCGGATCTGTAATAGAGAAATTGCCTCAATCTTGGAATGATTTCAAGATACATTTGAAGCATAAAAAGACTGATATGTCAATGGAGGATTTGGTTCTCAAACTGAGGGTGCAAGAAGATCACCGCAAGAGTGAAGGGCTGAATGTCCCAGAATTTGAAGCCAAGGCAAATGTCATTGAGAGTGGAGGGGTGTCTAAGCCTAAGCCTCAAAACCAGAAGAATAAATGGAACAATAAAGGGAAGGATAAAACTCAGAAAGTTCTTGCTCCAAAAGGGAATAATTTCAAGGGAATTAAAGGTGCTTGTTGGGTGTGTGGAAAAATTGGACATCGAGCACTAGACTGCCGCCACAAGAAAGGAAATTCGGGTCCAAATGATAAGAACAGCAACAAACAAGCAAATATTGTTGAGGAAGAATTTGTTGGTATTGTTGTTTCTGAAGTGAATTTGCTGACTGACAGTAAGGATTGGTGGGTGGATACTGGTGCAACAAGACATATTTGTGGAAACAGAAATATGTTTGTTACCTACACTCCTAACAATGGCGATGAAAAGTTATATATGGGCAATGCAATGCTGCAACTGTTGCTGGAAAAGGGAAAGTGGTTCTGAAATTCACTTCCGGGAAAGAGCTTGCCCTTATGGATGTACTTCATGTCCCTGAAATTACTAAGAATCTTGTTTCTGGTCCTGTATTAAGCAAGAAGGGTTTCAAACTTGTATTTGAGTCTGACAAATTTGTTCTTACTAAGGGGGGAACATTTGTAGGAAAGGGGTACCTCTCTGAAGGGCTCTTTAAACTCAATGTAATTGCTGATGATGCTATTAATAAAATAAATAAGGCTTCTGTTTACTTGCTTGAATCTTCTACATTATGGCATGCTAGACTTGGTCACATTAACTTTAAATGTATGCATAGAATGGTCAATCTTGGTTTATTGCCTAATTGTACAAAAGATAATATGCATAAATGTGAAACATGTGTTGAATCAAAGTTTGCTAGCAAGTCATATAAATCTGTGATTAAGAGATCAAATGAATTGTTAGAATTAATTCATACAGATTTGGGTGATTTTAAATCCATACCAAGTCGTGGTGGAAAGAATTACTATATCACCTTTATAGATGATAGTAGTAGATACTGTTATGTATATTTGATACATAGCATCATGAGTCTTTGAATATGTTTAAGACGTATAAAGCTGAGGTGGAAAATCAGTTAGACAAGAAGATCAAAATACTGAGATCTGATAGAGGCGGAGAATATGAATCTAATGCCTTCGCAGAATTTTGTGCTTCTAATGGAATAATTCATCAAACAACAGCACCCTACACTCCACAACAGAATGGGGTAGCTGAACGGAAAAATAGAACTCTAAAGAATATGATGAATTCCATGCTTAACAGTTCTGGTTTACCACATAATATGTGGGGTGAAGCATTACTTACAGCTAACACCATCTTAAACAGAATTCCACCAAAAGAGTGATCAATCTCCATATGAAAAATGGAAGAAAAGGCTACCGGCATACAAAATCCTGAAAGTGTGGGGTTGCCTAGCAAAGGTTCAAGTTCCATTGCCTAAAAGAGTTAAACTTGGACCTAAAACCATTGATTGTGTGTTTATTGGATATGCCATAATAGTGCAACATACCGTTTTCTAGTAATTAAATCTGGAATTTCGGATATCCAAGTAAATACAATTATTGAGTCTAATAATGCTGAATGGTTTGAGCATATATTTCCTTATAAGGATAGACTTGATAAAAAAATAAACGAAAAATGCCTGAATTTAATCAAGAGAATGAGAATGATATTGCCTCTTCGTCTGGTGTTCAAATCAAGGATTTGGAACCAAATAAATCAACTCTCCAAGAGAAAGATTTAGAAGCTAGAAGAGGAAAAAGAATCAAGGTTGCAAAAGATTATGGACCTGATTTTTTAACCTTTCTCACTGAAGCTGAACCTCAAACATATCAAGAGGCCATAACTTCGTCTGAGTCCGTTTATTGGCAGGAAGCAATAAATAGCGAAGTAGAATCCACTCTACAAAACCATATGTGGGAGTTAGTAGACTTACCATCCGGTTGCAAACCGATTGGTTAAAAATGGATTTTCAAAAAGAAATTGAAGCCTGATGGTACAATTGATAAATACAAAGCTCGTTTGGTAGCTAAAGGATACCGTCAAAAACAAGGACTTGATTTCTTTGACACATACTCACCAGTAACCAGAATAACATCTATAAGGATGTTAATAGCGATTGCAGCAATTTATAATTTGGAAATACATCAAATGGATGTAAAAACTGCATTCTTAAATGGTGAGTTGGATGAAGAAATTTATATGGAACAACCTGAAGGGTTTGTAGCAAAAGGACAAGATAATAAAGTATGTAAGCTTGTGAAGTCACTTTATGGACTTAAACAAGCACCAAAACAATGGCATGAGAAATTTGATCATACAATGTTATCACATGGATTTCGGATCAATGAATGTGATAAATGTGTTTATATCAAGAAAATGAATAATGGTTCATATGTCATTGTATGCTTATATGTTGATGATATGCTCATCATGGGACCAAATTTAAGTGTCATAAACTCCACGAAGAAAATATTGAATTCGACCTTTGATATGAAAGACATGGGAAAATCTGATGTTATCTTAGGAATTCGAATTCAAAGAAGTAGTGATGGTTATATTCTAAGCCAATCACACTACGTGGAATCGATTCTTCGGAAATTTGGACATTTTGATAGTAGTCCATCTAAAACTCATTTTGATCCTAAGAGTACATTAAAGAAAAATATTGGGGACAGTGTGTCACAACTAGAATATTCTCGTATAATTGGGACGTTACAATACATCACGAATTGTACTAGACCAGACATTGCCTACTCTGTGAATAGATTGGCAAGATATACGAGTAATCCTTCACATGAACATTGGGATGCTTTAGTTAGAGTATTAAGATATCTTAAATATCCTTCACATGAAGTATGGTTTACACTATACAAAATATCCACCAGTTTTGGAAGGATATAGTGATGCCAATTGGATTTCGAATGATACAGAAAAAGCAACAAGTGGATATGTGTTTACACTTGGTGGAGCTGCAGTATCATGAAAATCACAAAAACAAACGTGTATAGCACGTTCAACAATGGAATCAGAATTCATAGCCTTGGATAAAGCTGCTGAAGAAGCGGAATGGCTAAAGAATTTCTTGGAAGATATTCCAATGTGGCCTCAACCTGTGACGGCCATATGTGTGCACTGTGACTGCATGGCTGCTATTGGGAGAGCAAAGAGCCATATGTATAATGGGAAGTCAAGGCACATAAGACGAAGACATAACACTATAAAACATATGCTCTCGACTTGCATTATTTCCATTGATTTTGTAAAATCAAAGGAGAATATTACAGATCAATTAACAAAAGGTATACCAAAGGAGCAAGTGTTATATTTATCGAGTGAAATGGGCTTAAAGCCAGTACAATGAAAAGTAACTTAGCGGAAACCCAACCTAGCAATTTGGTAATTCAAAGTCTAGGTTCAATGTGGAAAACTAGTTGGGTGAAACTCAAGTAATAGAGCATAACAAGCTGCTCATTCCTATGATAAGAGAAGTTATGCTGTTTATGACGATAAGGATGAATGACTGATCATTCTTAATGACAAATTAGTATTATACGATACTTATAAAATTTTGTGTCACCTATATAGGAGTAATGTGGGGTCGCATTTATGAGAATTAAATGGCTAAATTCTCTAAAGCTCCTATGAATCCAGGATTGTTCAGGACCAAAATGAACACAACTGTATGAATCGAAAGATGTCGAAATTGAATATGTGTGATGCTTATTGCCTAGATTTACAAAATATGATGAACAATTCAATGTCTCCTATACACACTGACTCATCGGTAAATCCAATAAGTTTTTACTAAGGAAGGTTCAAGTCCAAAAGACACTTCTCCTGATGCATATCAATTTTAAGTTTTCTCCAGATCATGTTATGTACAGTATCGCCACTATTTACTATACAAATGTGGGGTATTGTAAAAGTTTGTATATCAAATAGTGATAGGAATCCCACATTGGAAATGTAAAGGGAATATGGAAAGTTTATAAGTGGACTTTGCACACTTATATTAAATTGGAATGATAAGGCTTGGGCTTGGGCTTGGGCTTTGGTGTATGGCTTGGGTGTATGGTTGGCATGACAATTAATATATTTAATATATATTAATTAGTCAAAAGATGAGCCTTGGGCCTTGGGGCTTTTGGGATCTTGTGATTAATTGGCCTCCCTGAAAAATGTTTTTTCTTTTTGATTATTTTGGATTTGAACTTTCAGTTCAAATCAGAATGATGCAACCCTTCAATCAAACTGGAAAGGTGTCACACCATATCATCATCAACTGTTCTCAACTGTCACTATAAAAAGAACAATATGTTTTGGAGATGTGAGAATCTTTTCTTTTTGGAAAAATGAATATACTTTTTCTGATCTTGAAAAAAAAAAAACAAAAACGAAAACAAAGCAAAACATCAAGTAGATTCGCCATGGGTCGAATTTCAGTGCAGAATTTCAACTTCCAGATTGTTGAATCCTGGTGGCAGACGTCCGAAGAACTACAAGCACGAGAGTAGGGACGAAATTCTGCTATAGGACATAGCGTTACGCTAGCCTCAATCTTCAAGTCAGTGAGTTTGTTTAATTGAATTACTTGTACTGTAAGTTTCAATCCTGTTTGTTGTTATTTTCATTACAGTCAATTCTGTGTTGGTATTATTATTGTTTATACAAATATTTTCAATAAAATTATAGCATTCACTGATTGTTCTTTATCATACTACACCTTGACATTATTTCTACCAAAACTTAAGTATACTCCACTGTAAACAACATCATAAACAAGTGTTGAAACTTAGTTTTTGCTCGACCTTCTCAAACAACAAAGCCCCAATTCGTAGAGTTCCTAATTACGAAAATGCAAGTGAAGAATGTATGCTCATTTTCCTAAATAAGAATAAGAAAGAAGAAAGAGAAGCTTACTTGACCAAGAAAAGCTTGAAAACTCATCACCATTCATCAAAATTCCATGAGAAATGAAGAAGATATGAGTACTCCCTTGCATCCATGACTCACGTCTTTGGATTGAGAGAGAGATGAGTGAATAGTCCCCTATTTATAGGGAAATAGCTGATTTTTTGTTATGAAATGAGTGGCTAGATTTGTGCCACATCACTCATTCTAGTCCATTCTTGAAATTTACTATAGCAGTTATGGAAATCATGATTTTTTACCTACTTCTGATTCGAATTTGGAAAAATATACAACGCAGAAGTTGTATGTCTCGGTCTTAGATTTCTAACGATATAAAATTCATAAAAATCGGAGATCGTATGAAAAATATATGTCCCAAATACCGAGGGCTGTTCGGAGTGGAACCGAAAGTAAATTTCGTATCGGAACTGCAAAGGATTTATTGAAGGTCCGTAATATAATTTCACTAGCACATACATGCTTGAGCATGATTTATATCATGTAATATGCCACCTACAACATAGTAGTCGTTGGAATTATCGGGGTATTACAGGGATCCCGTCCCTTTGGTCTTGGGGTTGAGATGATTTTCAGTCCCAAATGAAACTTTTATTCAAGATTTAAGATAATATATTGTCCCGAATAAAAAATCGATCTGAGATTCGAGACTTTTTTGGTCCCAAATCCCAAACTTTAGACTAAAAGGTCCCAAATCTCGATTCGGTAAGAGATTCATGACGAATTTTTATCCCAATTCAAAATATCAGTCAGGATTTAGGACGATTTCTTCACCCCAATAATAATCAGGATGAGACGGGATAAGATTCGATCTGAATGGGACGTCCCGATTATCATCCCTAATCCTCATATTAGTACAAATTATCAAAGTTATTTTCAATAGACTTATCGGTTAGTTATTATTATTGTTTTTAATTTAGATAGCAGTTTATCATGGATTCTAATATCAATATTTATTGTAATATAATTTATTAATAATAATAAAGAAAACATCAAGATTTTGTAAAAAGTAAGACGAAATGATCAGTTCACTTGGATTTTAATGTAATTTCAGAAAAATAGTCTTTTATTATATGATATATATACCTTTAATCAGAAAATAGTCTTTATAAATTATCCACGATTGTCAAATTCTGGGATATTAATTTCCCTTAGTAGTAATACCAAGTTTGGATAGGTCTAGAGGGATGACAATATTATCTGACTCCGGTTTGGATATGAAAAATCTAGATTCGAAGGATCCGGATACTAATAAAATAAGGATTTAGGTGTGAGATTTTCAATCTTGTACATATCTGAATTCATGTGAGTCCAGATTTATAAAATCAAATCCGGAATCTAATTTTACCATACTATTTCCAACCGGGACC
The DNA here is from genome assembly GCA_019454045.1 of Zanthoxylum bungeanum. Lineage (NCBI taxonomy): Eukaryota > Viridiplantae > Streptophyta > Magnoliopsida > Sapindales > Rutaceae > Zanthoxylum > Zanthoxylum bungeanum. Next base: position 135,151 of record SKCR01023473.1, on the reverse strand, counting down.
CGAAAACTAATTGTTCACTGTTGGGCCATGCCACCCTGTGCCATCAAGCTGTTGCTGTATCTACATGAGCAACAAATCAAAGATCTTGTATGTTTCTACAGAATCAAACAACCAGAAAGAAACAAGAAACATTATCTCAATTAATCAACCAAATGTTTTAACATGATCATCATACCTAGTACCACGGTCAACTGTTAATTTATTATTTTACGTGGTTATATGTTTAAATATTGAAAGCAGACTATCCCTATTTATAACGGAAGCTTTGTGCATTAAATATGATGTTTTAACAAACTTAACTAATTATTAAAAATCACTATAGATTACAACAAAACAAGGCAAAATAGCCTTGGGATTAAACACATACAATTCATCCAAAATAGAGTACATGCTCATGGCACCAGCCACAGAGTCATATTCTTCTAAGTCACCCTCCATGCTCTTCTTCACTCTCCTTGCAATCACTCTACACACCAGCATTGCTCTTTTGTCACTTCCACCTGTAATTCCAGCTTTATCATGAGCTTTCCCACTTGTTGCAGTTGTCAAAATTCCATTTCCATCGAGTCCTTTACTAGATTCTTGTGTAATTTTGAACCCATTCTTGATGATGCTACAAACATTGCATTGTGGGATTGAGTTGCATAAGTTTGAGGAACCGTTTAGGCCAAGTGAACATGTGAAATTGGTGCAGTGAAACCTGAGGAGTTCATTGCCATCAGCTATGCAACGTGGGTGCTTTTTGGGGAGCTTTGTGGCATTTGCTTTAATGGAGTCTCTGTATTCTTCAAACTTGGCTATGGTTCTTTGAGTGTTGTGGACTTTCAGGATTCGATCGATTTTGCAAATGGGTGTTTGTTTCTTTAGCCAGCTTGATTGGAATATGATTTCCACTATGTTCTTGCTTGTGTCCTCAGGATCCAGTTCAGATACTGTGAAGTATTTTACAAGCCAAATGAGACAGGATTTGAAATACAGGAATATTGAAACTTTGAAAGTAAAAATTTGAAATACCTGCATGTCTAACAGCTAGATGAAGCTCCAAATTTTCAGCTTTCATGAAGATTTCACCACATTCAGGACAAGAAAAAATGCTTCCTCTGAGAGAAGGGTCTCTGGCTAAACCAAGAACAGGATCGACGACCATTTTGCATTCATAACAGCTAGAGAATCTTCTGAATGACATTCCTCTGAATGAACCACCAATGGAGGAATTTGAAGACGCAGAGAGTGAAGAATCGGTAGAGGAAATAATAACCCCATTGCTGGTCCCGTTGAGTTCATTCAGAGGAGTTTTCATGGATCTGATTGAGGCTTCTGGCTTTTGCATCACCTTCGTGTTGCTGCATAATAAGACTGAACACTTCATTTTCTTGCATTTCTTGCTTGTTTCTTCCGTCTCTGTAGCTTGATTTTGTTGCTGCTTCTGCTTCTGCTTATTCTCTTCTTGCTGTTGCTGCTGTGCTTGGAGATTTTTACAAGTGAAAATGCCTCTGACAACAGCCCAAGAAGGTGGCTTCTCTGACTTTCGTGGCTGGCTCTTTTGGCTTTGCTGCATTTCCTTGGTGTGCTTTCTTGTGTTTCTAGGTTTCGCCATTGTTAAAGAATTTAGCTTTTCTGTTTTCGGATTCTCATTTTTGTTTAGGCCCTAGACGAATTGAAAACAATTTATAAAGCTCAAGCTGCAGAGAAGCTCCTCATAGAAGTGATTCTGACTATACATTTCTAACCCGGGTATCTTTTGATATGGACAAAATGATAAATACACGGCATATGGAAAATATGGTATGTTCATTAGCATTAATAAATATACATTAGATTTGAAATTAACTAATAACAATAAACACCAAAAATTATTGATTAACACATGATTTATATATGAACCCAAAAAACTAGTAGGGGGAGAGAGAACCTCACCATCAAGTATGTTTATTTTTCCTATTATTAATATTTCATTAGATTGTGAAGCTACTTTTCCAGTTGGATTTTAGATTCGGCTTATCATGTTCACATTTGTAATATGTTGCAGGCGCATAGAGAAAGTAGAAAGCTGAGACCTGGAGAGATGCAGCTGCGATTCGAAGGTGGAGACTCTCTAGAAGCGATTGCAGTTAGAGTGTATGAGATTCCCCATGCTAGTGGGAGCCTTTTGTTACATGACTGTTATTTTGTAACGGGATGTATAACGAATATTAGGGGTGTTCATAGGGTCGGGTCAACTCGCGACCCGACCCGACCCGACGTGACCCGATCCGACCCGCGCGAGTCTAAAAAAAATTACAAAATTTCCACCCGACCTGACCCTATAATATGTTTATTATTTTTCTAAAAGTTTTATTATTTTTTTAAAGTTTTTACTTTTATTTCATTTGTTTATTATTTTTGTTGTATTAAAACTTTATATATATGATAATTTTTGGGACATAAAATAACTAATATTTATATTTCAAAATAATTAATTCATTAAAAAGAATTATTTTTCTTTCTGCCGACCCGACAACCCAACCCGACCCGCACCCGATCGGGTCTCACCTTCGTGTGACCCGACCCGCGACCCGACCTTCCCGTGACCCGACCCGATCGGGTCTCACAAAATTTTAAAAAACTCGACCCGACCCGACCCGTGAACACCCATAATGAATATTATATCACTATTAGATATAAAATGATATTATGTAAGTATTAAAAATAGTTTTTTGTATGTATATGATAAAAATAATTTTCAGATCCTTGTTTGTCCAAATGAACATGGTCATTACATTTACATTCCACTCGAGGATAAATAAACGTAATAGGTCTAATGTTAGTAATACTCAATTATGACATATAATATTAGGTCATATATGTGTACGATGTTTAACCCAATTGCTAGAAATGGTTTGATTGAAAATTTTACCATAGAGCCTTATCAAACTTGTGAATCTTGCATTTAAAGGAAAATGAATAAAGCTTCATTTTTCAGTATAGGACATCGAGCCACTAACTTATTAGAACTTATACATTCTAATATATGTAGTCTTATGAGTCAAAATGTTCACAGTGGCTATTCGTACTTCGTTACCTTTACCGATGATTTATCATGATATGGTTATGTTTATTTGATGAAACCTAAATAAAAAACTTTTGAAAAGTTCAAAGAATTCAGAAATGAAGTAGAAAAATAAACTTATAAGTTCATCAAATGCCTACGATCAGATCGAGGTGGTCAATATATGAATAGTGAGTTTACTAATTATTTAAAACCAAATGAGATTCTTGTTCGATATACTCATATGGACCCTCCACAACATAATTGAGTATCTGAATTGAGAAATTGGACTTTATTAGATATGATTCATTCTATGTTGAGTTTTATAGACATTCCATATTACTTGTGGGGCTATGCTCTTCTAACCGTTATTCATCTGTTGAACTGAGTTCATTCCAAAGCAGTTCCTACGACTCTATATCAAATATGGACTGGTAAAAAACCAAATCCTAATTATATTAGGATTTGAGACTGTCCTATATATGTCAGAGTGGCAGAGCATAATAAATTTTTATCTCTAGGGAAAAGTTTAGGTTTGTTAGAATCCTTAAAATTTGAAAGGATATTTGTTCTAAGATCCCAGAGCATTAAAATATGCTCGTAGCTCGTTTCGCCAAATTTCTAGAAGTATAATTTTTAGAAGAATGTGGTAATCATAGAAGGGTGGAACTTGATGAAGTTCAACCTATAGTTGACGAACCACCAGAGGAATTTGAGATTCAAATAGAGGAAAGGCCTTTAACACACACACACACACACACTCTTTAGGTCTAATAGGATATTGAGACCTTCTGAGCGCTTGTATTTGATTCAAGACAAGAGTCTCGATGCTCTCCTTATGGAGGAGAAGGATCCAGATACCTATAAAGAAGCGATGTTAGACATCAATTCCATCAAAGGGCAAGAAGCCTTGAAATCAGAGTTAGATTTTATCATCAAAATCAAGTATGATATTTGGTTCTGCTTCCCGAAGGAATTATTCCTGTGGATTATAAATAGGTTGACAAATGGAAGCGAGGACCTGATTGTAAATTTGAGACTTTTAAGGCCCGACTGGTTGCTAAATGTTATACTCAGAGACATGTTGTCGACTTTGATGAAACTTTTTCACCAGTTGCAATGCTAAAATCTATTAGGATCTTATTAGCTATTACTGCTCACCATGACTATGAGATTTGAGAAATGGATATCAATACGACATTTCCTATCGGATTTCTTGATGAAGAAATCTATATGGAATAATCAAAGGATTTTGTATCCAGTCAAAAATCTAGTATGGTATCAAGAAACCCATTTATGGGCTCAAACAAGCTTCGCAGAGTTGGAACCTTCAATTCGATGAGGTAATCAGATTATCTGAATTTGTCAAGAACGAAGAAGAGCCTTGTGTTTATAAGAAGGTTATTGGGAGTATGGTTGTATTTTTATGCTCTATGTGGTGATATCCTGGTCATTGAGAATGATACAGGGATAATGCATGGTGTTAAAACATACCTCTATATGAACTTTTCCATGAAAGACCCGAGTGAATTTTCTTATGTCTTGGATATAAAACTCTATAGAGATATAGAGATGAAGCAAACTGCTTAAATATGCTAATTTATGTTCTCAGTTGGGCTGATTTAGCTGGTGGAAAAAACCTCATAAGAAATGTTGTAGCCATATCCTGCCATGTCATGATGCTCCCCGTCGGAATAGATTGCAGCCAACCCATCGCTTTATCCCTTAAAGAGAATGGGAACAAGTGTAGCATGATGGTCTCTTTAGTGACTTTATTCATCTTTATTGTATCTGCCATCTCCAAGAACATCTGTAATTGCACATTGGGATCCTCTACAGCTGAACCCACAAACTGGTTCTTTTGCACCATATTGATCAATGCAGGTTTCAGCTCAAAATTATTGGCGTTGATTGGTTGATGGGCAATCCCAGAATAATTGTCGTCTATGACCGGCTTGAAGAGATCTCGGATTGCCACCTGGCTTGGATTATTCTCTCTATTTTCAGCCGTCATTGCTTCTTTTTCAAGTGTCATTTCTTTCCTTAGTCTCCTTACTGTTCTTTCTATTTCAGGATCAAACAGGAGTGAGTCGAGACTTATGGATCTTCGCATTCAATGAAGCACAAAAAGCAGAAAAAATTAATCAAATTAAACAAAATAAAAATCAAACATAAAAAAAAAAAAATCTAAATTAAAGCTAAAGTTACTTGGTAATAGTATTAATGTGAATTAAATTAACAATCCCAGGCAACGACACCAAAAATTTGTTGTGATATTTTATATCGTACCGCAAATATACGGTGTCAAGTTTTAGTAAATGATAAGTAGAGTGTCGAACCCACAATGATTGTGTTCAACTCACATTAAGTACTTTAATTAATAATACTAACTTTATTTAGAAAGCAATTTAAAATAATCTAAATTAAGAATAAAAGATAAATAAATTAAATATTAAAATATTTAATGAGGAGAAACCAGGATAAAAGAGATTCTAAAGTATGATTTCACCTAGTTATCCCCTATGTATTTGTTATGCCAATCAATTATTATTCAGTTTAGTGGTTTATAAGTAAGGAATCCTAGAGTATTCTACTCCATTTCCCGAGCAATAGTGAAAATATTATTAATTACCGACTTCGATATTCCTATAAAAATCTAGTAATTAACAATTTATTACGTTATGTGATTCTGTGTTAATGACTTCAAAGAGATTTTAGATTCTCTCTAACTCTACAAATCTCCTAGGTTATATTCTCTAGATCCTATTCAAAATCCTTCTCTCCCGAGCGATAGATTCTAAACATTCATCATCTTAATTTGTGGCCAACAAACAAGAAGCGTTAAACGTAAGAAAACATAAATAAACTGAATGAAACCTTTATATAAATCAAATTAGCAAACAACATATAGGTTCAAGCATATGTTACATCATCCTCTAGAATAATGGAATTAGTTCATGACTAAAGATAAAAACAATGAAATTATGGTCAAGAACATAATGGACATCATTAGAGTTTAAAGAAGGAAACTAGAAGATTAAACCTGAATCGAATCCCTTCGTCTTCAGACGCCACCGCCTTCGTCTCTTCTTCTCGCTCTTTAATCCTCCTCATTGGATCTCTCTAAAATATGTTTTTAGAACTCTTGGTTGGGTATTAGCCTCCTCTTTTGGGTTTTGGACAAGCTTATGTATTTATAGGAAAGTCTTCGAGTCCTTGTGCATGTAAAACCCTGATTTCTGATGTTTCTGGGTGTCTGCCGCAGCGTCGCGACGCCGGAAAGTGGCGTTACGACGCAGCTCCCTCAGGAAAAATATGTGTGGAGTTGAAGGGGCTTCGCGATGCCCCTGAGTGGCCTGGCGTCGAGTGCGGTTTATACCCACTTATTCCTGCATTCTTAGCTTATTATCTTATTAAGCTCTACCGTATCTTTTGTTTCATTTCTTCTCACCTCAAGTGCCTTCACCCAGACCAAGCCGAGTTGGTTATGGCAGAAATACACGAAGCACACGATCTTATTATAAGAACAATAGATCTTTCTCAATCAATCCTTTTGCCCCTCATTCTTCGAGAATCAGAAAGATCTTTTTCAAGTTTGAATTTTTTCATTTGGAATCTGGGCTAGCAGAGTCAAACTAAAAGGGTTCAAAAACTCCCTCTTTGACTCATGAGGGCTTAGATTCTGTATCATTTAATGTATTTGTAGATTGTTTTATGTTTTATTGATAGGAAGCATTAAGACATGAATCTTGGAGTAATTGTATGTATTTTGGGACCCTGCGGTCGCGTCGTAAGTACGCGGGAAGAGCAGAAAATACAGAAAATAGCATGCCAGAATTTATGCCCGAGTGGCGACTCAGCTCCACATATATTGTTTCCGAGGGATCTGCGTCGCAACGCCACTTTTCGACGTCGTGAAGCTGCGGCAAACATCTAGAAACATCGGAAATCAGGGTTTTACATGCACAAAACTCCGAGACTTTCCTATAAATACATAAGCTCGTCCAAAATCCTAAAGAGGAGGCTAATACACAACCAAGAGTTCTAAACACATATTTTAGAGACATCCAAGGAGGAGGATTGAAGAGCCAGAAGAGGAGACGAAGGTAGTGACGTCCGAAGAGGAAATGATTCGATTCGGGTTTAATCTTCTAGTTTTATTCTTTAAACTCTAATGATGTCCATTATGTTCTTGACCATAATTTCATTGTTTTTATCTTTAGTCATGAACTAACTCTATTATTCTAGAGGATGATGTAACATATGCTTGAACCTATATGTTGTTTGCTAATTTGATTTATATAAAGGTTTCATTTAGTTTATTTATGTTTTCTTGCATTTAATACTTCTTGTTTGTTGGCCACAAATTAAGATGATGAATGTTTAGAATCTATCGCTCGGGAGAGAGAGATTTTGAATAGGATCTAGAGAATATAACCTAAGAGATTTGTAGAGTTCGGGAGAATCTATAATCCCTTTGAAGTCATTAACACAGAATCACAGAACGTAATGAATTGTAATTACTAGATTTTTATAGGGATGTCGAAGTCGGTAATTAATAATCTTTTCACTATTGCTCGGGAGAATGACTGGAATACTCTAGGATTCTTGGCTTATAAACCACTAAATTGAATAAGAATTGATTGGCATAACAAATACATAAGGGATAACTAGGTGAAATCATACTCTAGAATCTCTCTTATCCTGGTTTCTCCTCATTAAACATTTTAATATTTTGTTTATTTATATTTTAGTCCTAATTTAGATTATTTAAATTACTTTCTAAATAAAGTTAGGATTATTAATTATTGTACTTAGTGTGAGTTGAACACAATCTTTGTGGGTTCGACACTCTACTTATCATTTACTAAAACTTGACACCGTATACTTGCGGAACGATATAAAATATCACAATAAATTGTTGGGATGAAGTAGGTGAGATGAAACTCTTAGGTCGTGAGATTGTTCAGATTACTATTGATAAAGTAGAAATGATTAGATCAAAGTTGAAGACAGCTCAAGATAGACAGAAGGGCTACACAGTCTAAAAAGAAAGGACATTAGGTATCAGGTGTGATAAAGTATTTTTGAAGGTTTCGCCTTGGAAGTGTGTCATGATATTTGGTAAGAAAGAGAAGTTGAGTCCTCGATTTATTGGGCCATATGAGATCGTGGAGCGAATTGGACTAGTTGCTTACAGATTGGCATTGCCACCAGAATTGTCAAAGATTCAGAATATTTTCCATGTGTCCATGTTGAGGAGGTATAGATCAGATCCTTCTCACGTTTTGCAGGAACAACCAGTTAAGTTGAGAGAAGACTTGATATATGCAGAAGAACCAGTGAGAATTCTGACAAGAGAGTTAAGACAACTGAGAAACAAGACGATTACGTTGGTGAAAGTCTTATGGGGTAAACACTCGAAAGCATAAGCTACTTGGGAGCATAAAGAAGATATGCGGAACAAATATCATCACTTGTCTCCACCCTCAGGTATGTGAATTTCGAGGGAGAGAGTTGTAACACCTCAATTTATTATCTTCATGTTTTAAGTTATTAATTATGGGTGTGTTGGAAATTTATGGGTTAAATTATTGGGTTTGTAAAAGTTTGAATTAAAAATGATAAAATGATTAAGTTGAGGGTAGGAAAGTGTTATTTTCCATTTTGCATCACATTTTCAATTCTCCAGACCATTTTCGTGGGAAATGAATAAAAGGTGTGAGAGAGAGGAGAAGATCAGAGAGAAAATGAGCTTTTTGGTCCCGATCCGTCCGATTCGAAGCTGATCTCGACTGAGTCTTTTAAAGAAAATGTAGAGCTCGATGAGAGAAATATTTTGACGGTGGTGTTACTGTTGGACAATTATGACCCATAGCATCATTATTTGTACATAACATGATGTTGTTGTACAAATTAACTATGTGACAAAGAAAATTGCTCTTTTATCATTTGTAATTAGATTATAGGGATATATAAATGATAAAAGTCCATATGATTAGTTCCGGATTAATAAGATATGAGACAGTATTAATCCACTAAGGTTTAATCATTAAAACATCTCTAGTCGTAGTATTATCGAGATTGGACATCGATAATGCGGAATAGACTAGTATTGCACTTGTGCGTGTTATGGGAGCATAACGGCATAGTTCTCATATATTTGGGTATTGGATACTCATGCAAGTGTGATAGGAGGTTGTGTTTACCGATGGTACGGAAACAGCTTCGCTCTGGATAGACCCCTCGAAATTCCATTGGCAGTATGACTATGTGTCTATGGAAGTCCGAATCAGGGTAGGTGTATTTGGTCTTAACCTGAGACTTGCACCGCTAATACTTGCGACAATCAATATACTTTGGTTTTGGTCGTCCAGGGATTTAACAGGTTATGTGTACGCCTCTTCTGGGTATATTGAGAATCGTAGTGTATTGGGTGTGATGTCAAGATGGAAGTATCACTTCAGTCATATGGAGATGATGGTCACGTAGGATACGAAACTGGTACTCTTGTATGCTGCAGCTATCGAGATAATATGACTAGGTCATCTTTATCCGATTATAGAGACTAGTTACCAGAGATCCGATATGTGCTTCGTACGGGGCAGACACAATTCCAGCCCCAGGCCTTGCATGTGACATCCGATACTGGATCGCAATACGCAATACTACGTATACAACGCCTGATATAGATTACATATTCCTTTAAGAATATTTCTGGAGAATTGGGTAGGCACTATGCTTTGCTAGAAGCCAACCATGTCTTGTAAATCGGTAAAAATGTAGTACTAGGTACGTACGTGTTCGGATATTCCGACGATCGGATTTACTGCCAACATATCCAGGGATCTCATGGGTCTCTTCCCGAAGATTCACCGATGACGTATGACTCGCACATAATTAATCTGGGATTAATTAGTGGAGAGAGAAAATTAATCTAGGATTAATTGCGGAGATATTTTATCTGGAATAAAATACTATTTAAAGAGAGAAAACGATTAATTTGGAATTAATCAGATGACACTTATTTGTGGCATTGTTGTCTGAGACACATTAACAAGACTCGTATATCCACACTTTTGAAGAGTGGGTACTAGGACGGATTTGATTCTAATCTAATGATGTCTACGAATCTAGTTTATTAGGCAAAGTGCCTAAAACACCTTTTACTTGGTAAAAGTGTAAGTGCCACCGATCTGTTAGCCCTCGTTCATAGTGACATGAGTGGGCCCATGTCTAGCTAGGATAGAGGTGGATATGAACACTTCGTAACCTTTACGGATGTGGCATCGCGTTTTGGTTATGTGTTTCTTTTGAAACACAAATCGGAAACTTTTGATAAATTCAAAGAGTTTCGGCACGAAGTATAAAAACAGATCGGCAAGAGTATTAACTGTTACGGTTAGACCGTGATGAAAATACTTAAGCAATAAGTTTCTCAAATATTTGAAAGAGTATAGTATTCTTTCATAATGGACTCCTCCCGGAACACCTTAATTGAGCGGTGTGTCCAAACGGAGAAACCGAATTTTATTGGACATAGTAAGGTTAATCATGAGTCGCTCTGAGCTACCATTTTCCTTCTGGGGATACGCATTAAACAGTGTAAAACTTATTTTGAATAAGGTTCCATAAATATCTGTTTGACAGATTTCATATTAGATATGAACAGGAAAGAAACCAGGTTTTCTCATAAATATCTGTTTGACAGATTTCATATTAGATATGAACATGAAAGAAACCAGGTTTTCTCAATCCTGAAGATTTGGGAATGCTAGGCATATGTTTGGATGATACCAAACTAGAACCCAAATTGGATAAGTGCCTAATTTGTAATTGGTTATCCTAGGGAAACCAAAGTATAATACTTATACAACTCACAAAAGGACAATGTAATTGTTGCTCGCCATGCGATTTTCCTAAGAGGAATACCAATATGCAGTGGTAAGTGGGAGGAAAGTAAACCTTTATGAAAATCGGAGTGATACTGTTCCAGGCACCGAACCTTAATGGAACATAAACAGTTCATCAGGGATGAAAGTGTACCCCAATCTTCGAATACACAAGAATCACGTAAGTCGGAGAGAGTCAGAAAACAACCTGGGAGGTATAGGTTTCTGATCTCACCTCAAGTAGATGTCAATCTTATTGTGGAAGACAAACTGACTACGTATGAGGAAGTGATACAAGGTATCGAATCCCTATTATGGCAAAGTGCCATGATGTCTGAAATGGATTCCATGTATACCAACCAAGTTTGGACACTGGTTGATGTACCGGAAGGCATTGTGCCTATTGGTACTATATAAGTCTTCAAGGAAGACATACATGGATGGCAACATACCAACGTACAAAGCTAGGCTTTTAGCGAAAAGGTATCGTTATCAACATTGTGTCGATTACGACGAAACCTTTTACTCGTTGCCATGGTTAAATCCATTTGGATAATGCTTGCTGATGCTGCATGTTTCATTTATGAAATATGGCTGCTGAACGTCAAAATCACTTTCCTTAAACGGAAACCTTTTGGAGGATCTTTACAACATCCTGACGTTTTTGTCGTACCAAAATAAGCAAACAAGGTTTTCAAGTTAATTTGATCCATTTATGGATTGAAGCAAGCATTGCGTTCTTGGAACTATCATTTTGATGTAATCATAATGGTATATGATTTAATTCAAAATGAAAATGATTCTTGTGTATATAAGAGGGTTAGTGGGAGCCCACTGAAAGTGATTGTTTTAAATAATGATGATATATCATTTCTTGGAAATGATATTCCCATAATATAATCGGTGAAAGCTTGGCTTTCATGAAAATTCTCCGTAGAATACTTGGGAGAGACAACCTTTTATTCTAGGAATAAGGATCTACTGGGATAGATCTAAAAGTTGTTGGCACTCTCCAAGAACTCGTACATTGAAATAAATATACGCGACCTGGTGTCTCATACGCTTTGAGCATATGGAGTCACAATCAGGCCAATCCAAGTGGTAGTCACTGGATTGATGTTAAGAACATCCTTTAGTATCTTAGATGAACTAAGGATGATTTCTTAAGCTATGGAGGATGAGAACTTGAAGTGACTGGGTTCACCATTGTAAGTTTCCAAACCGACAAAGACGACTGTAAGTCGCAATAAAGGTACTATATAGTTTGAATAACGGAACAGTGAGCTGGAAATCTTCCAAGCAAGATACTGTTGCCGAATAAACAACAAAAGCGGAATATTGCTGCAGCTGAGGCAGCAATAGAAGCATTTTGGATCTAAATAATCCTAATTAGATTAGGAGTAGTTCTGTTAGCAGCTGAGCTAGGCTACATCACAGGCTAAAGAATTAATGGTCTCATCAACGACCCAAGTATGCACTTAAGCTATTCATCTAATTCGTTCGGATCATACATCATGGTGATGTGATGATCGAATAAATCGCATCAGATGATAACTTTGCAAAATCCGCTGACGAAAGCAGTTTCTCGTGCAGAAGTTTGAGCGAACCGTACATAGTTCAGGTGTAGGACACTTGAGTGATTGGCTATAGGACAAGTGGAAGATTGTTGGACAATTATGACCCATAGCATCACTATTTGTACAGAACATTGTGTTGTTGTACAAATTAACTATGTGACAAAGGAAATTGCTCTTTTATCATTTGTAATTAGATTACCGGGATATATAAATGATAAAAGTCCATATGATTAGTTCCGGATTAATAAGATAGGAGAAAATATTAATCCACTAAGGTTTAATCATTAAAACATCCCTAGTCGTAGTATTATCGAGATTGGACATCGATAATACGGAATAGACTATTATTGCACTTGTGCGTGTTATGGAGCATAACGGCATAGTTCTCATATATTTGGGTATTGGATACTCATGCAAGTGTGATAGGAGGTTGTGTTTACCGATGGTACGGAAACAGCTTCGCTCTGGATAGACCCCTCAGATTTCCATTGGTAGTATGACTATGTGTCTATGGAAGTCCGAATCAGGGAAGGTGTATTTGGTCTTAACCTGAGACTTGCACCGCTAATACTTGTGACAATCAATATACTTTGGTTTTGGTCGTCCAGGGCTTTAACAGGTTCTATGTACGCCTCTTCTGGGTATATTGAGAATCGTAGTGTATTGGGTGTGATGTCAAGATGGAAGTATCACTTCAGTCATATGGAGATGATGGTCACGTAGGATACGAAACTGGTACTCTTGTATACTGCAGCTATCGGGATAATATGACTAGGTCATGTTTATCTGATTATAGAGACTAGTTACCAGAGATCCGATATGTGTTTCGTACGGGGCAGACACAATTCCAGCCCCAGGCCTTGCATGTGGCATCCGATACTGGATCGCAATATGCAATACTACGTATACTACGCCTGATATAGATTACATATTCCTTTAAGAATATTTCTGGAGAATTGGGTAGGCACGGTGCTTTGCTAGAAGTCAACCATGTCTTGTAAATCGATAAAAACATAGTACTAGGTATGTACGTGTTCGGATAGTCCGACGACCGGATTTACTGCCAACATATCCAGGGATCTCATGGGTCGCTTCCCGAAGATTCATCGATGACGTATGACTCGCACATAATTAATCTGGGATTAATTAGTAGAGAGAGAAAATTAATCTAGGATTAATTGCGGAGATATTTTATCTGGGATAAAATACTATTTAAAGAGAGATAACGATTAATTTGGAATTAATCGATAAAATAATATATTCGATATATTAAACGAAATTAGATTTCGACGCGGAATTAAAATTATATTTTAATTCGGGCAAACAATTTAATTTAGAATTAATTCGCTAGCGACGTAAATAGTAATTTTGCAATGCATAATTATTTAATTAAATTTGATTTAATTACGTCGCAACGGAAAATTTGTTAATTCGGAATTAGCGAACCCGAGCCCGGGAGTGTTTGTGGGCCCACTCGGACTTCGAATCAAGTGGGGCCCACAAGTCACATCACGCATCACATCATTAGTTATTCTTGTGATGTAAGTCACATCAACTTTGAGTGAAGTGATGCATGTCACTTTTGTGATTGATTGAAGTAGTTGAAGACTTTAAAGTCTTGTACCAAATTTTGAATTTGGTAATTTGTATTAGTTTTTGAAAACAAATACACAACATCTTCATCTTCTCCCTCTCTCTCCCTCACGGCTTGGAAGCCTTTCTCTCATTCTCAATTTTCTGCAAATGCCGAGAGTCACACAAGGGAAATAGAAAGATTTATGGTAAATTTTTCTATGATGCTAGCACATCCAAGGGGTCTTACAAAGGTGATAGGGAAACCCATTCATGAGCATGGAATCACACTTAAAGCTTGGAGCTTGAAGGACCACCATGGAGGACCTTGACCGGAACACATGGAGCACAAAAAAGGACCTTGGCCGATAGCTTCAATGAGGATTTTTTGTGTTCTTCGTATCGCAAATCCGATCAAAGTGAGTATTTCCGCAACTTTACTTTGTTGTATTTGCACATTTCATCGCTTAATTAGATCTTGGTTTGACCTAGAAAAACCCAACAGTTACCGCAGGAAACTATCGATTTTCACAGTTTTTTGGTAAGAAGCTTTTTAAGATTTTTCTCGATTTTTCGTTGATCCGTAACTCTGATTGACGAACCATCAGTGGCATTGAAACCGGAAGGGGGAGATGAACGCTCGACCATTATAAATTTAAGATCCCGGATGGCGCGTGGCCCTCACGAGCGCATTAACCAGAGACGCATGAAGCCTAAGCGCGGCGTGAGGGAGCCACCCGCCGGAAAGAATTTTATCATTGATGTCCCGAGTCTCGGTATGTGCTGTCCCGACCCTTCTGAGTAGTAACAGACCTCTGAGTCTCGATTTTCGTGTAATTTATCATTATATTCTATTTATGTGTGTTATGTGTTTCAGAACGTAATTAGCATTTAAGTGCGATTAATTTATTTGCTTAGACTATATAAATTATTGCCTTGTGGTTCGAAGTGAATGACATATTTAATCGGAGAATGTGGTCAAGTAAGAATGTGTGCGGGAAGTTATTGTTGGCCCGAGATTTGGACTAGTGATGTGAAATGATTTGTGGATACGTGTATGCTATTAATCGAATATGAATGTAAGTTTGATGAGTATGGATTGTATAATGGAAGTCCGTATTATAGACGGAACTTTGCCGAAATTTTGTTAGGATTACGATAGCGACTAAGTCACGTTTCTTGCATATTCTTTCATCTACTCTAGTTAAGATTATGTTCCTTATCGTAAATTCTTTTATCTCTTTAGGTGATCGTGATACTGTTGGCGGGGATGGTCCAGCTGTATAGTTTCTTTTCTCTATAGTCAGCTCACCAGGTGCGTTGATAAGCTTGTAACATTGATGTTTTTCAAAGTATATAGTTATGTATGTTTTTCTTAAATGAATTTACAAGGTAATGCATCAAATGATTTAGTTTTCAGAAAATTTATATTTTGCTATAGAAGAATGGATTGAATATTGATTATGTTTGAAATCATTAGTTTACAATATATGAGAAAGTTTGCATGGTATTTGAGATACACGAGCATGTATTTTAGAAATGATTTTTATGTTAGGATGCACTCTGTGTACAGATATGTGCCAAATTATTTACAATGAGACAGGGTCTCATGTTGTCAATTTTGCTCCGGATGTAAGTTATTTCCAATGGGATGCCCCATGTTGCCGACTTTGCTGTATTGTCACGAGTGTGTATATAGATGAATGAATAGTTTTTATTTTATACATAGTATTTTTGTGCAGAAATGAGATTTATGATTTCAAAAAAATATTTTATACATCAGTTTACAGATTTATATATTTATTTATATTATGAAAGACTTATTTGATTCGCCTTGTTACTTGTTTATCCACGACAATAAGCTGTGATCCATTATACTAAGCGTGATCTTACTCCTTTCTTTAATTTTACAAGTTCAGAAGATTAGTAGATCTTTCATTTTGTCCTCAGTTGTTTCTTCATCATTTTCTGCCAATAGAGAAAGGTTGTGCCAACAATAGAATGTATTTTGTTATATTTTAGGATGAATGTTCTATATATATCTTCCCTGTATGGATTATTATTTTGATATTGGCACAGAGCCTATATTTGATATGTTGATGTATATATATTTTTATCATGGATGATTCTTTTGAGATGGATCATGGAGATCATATATATATATATATATATATATATATATATATATATATATATATTATATATATATATATATGATATTGTTACAGATCAGATTTTAACTTTGTATTAAGGAAATTAGTCCGTTTTACAAGGAAAACTCTATCAGTTGCACGTTTCTGTGTCACCCTTACCCTACCTAAGAGGACGGGTGTAACATTTAACATGCTAAGGCTCCCATTACATTTCAGTAAGAAAATTTCGGTAATCCCCCTGTTGGGTTTTCTAGGTTATCCCAAGATCAAATTAAGCTATGAAAACATGTGAATACATCAAAGTAAAGTTGCGGAATACTCACTTTGATCGGCTTTTGGATGCGATGAAACACAAAATATTTCTTCAAGCTTTTCCTCCATTAGACTCTTGGCCAAGCTCATCTTTTGTGCTCCATGGATGAACTTCAAGCTCCAAGCTTTGATAATGAATTCCATGCTCATGAATGGGTTTCCCTATCACCTTTGTGTGACCCCTTAGATGTGCTAGCATCATTGAAAAATTTACCACAAATCTTTCTTTTGCATCTTGTAACTCTCGGCATTGAGAGGAAATTAGAGAGAATTTGGCACCAAGGCCGAATGAGAGAGAGAGGGAGAGAAGAAGATGAGTTAGTTTTTGTGTATTTGGATTTCTAAAATCTAATACCAAAAACCAAAGTAAAAAAGGTACAAGGCATTAAAGCCTTCCATATACTTCCATCATTCAAAAATTGACAAGTTGTCAATCACCAAAAAGGTGACAAGACACCCATCACATGAATGACTAATGATGTGACGCGTGATGTGACTTGGGGGCCTCACTTGATTCGAAATGCGAGTGGGCCCGCAAATACTCCCGGGCTCGGGTTCGCTAATTCCGAATTAACAAATTTTCCGTTGCGACGTAATTAAATCAAATTTAATTAAATAATTATGCCTAGCAAAATTACTATTCACGTCGCTAGCGAATTAATTCTAAATTAACTCGTTCGCCCGAATTAAAATCCAATTTTAATTCTGCGTCGAAATCTAATTTCGTATAATATATAGAATATATTATTTTATCGATTAATTCCAAATTAATCGTTCTCTCTCTTTAAATAATATTTTATCCCAGATTAATTTTCTCTCTCTTATAATTAATCCGAGATTAATTATATCTGAGTCATACGTCATCGGTGAATCTTCGGGAAGCGACCCATGAGATCCCTGGATATGTTGGCAGTAAATCCGGTCGTCGGGCTCTCCGAACACGTACGTACCTAGTACTACGTTTTTACCGATTTACTAGACATGGTTGGCTTCTAGCAAAGCACTGTGCCTACCCAATTCTCCAGAAATATTCTTAAATGAATATGTAATCTATATCAGGCGTAGTATACGTAGTATTGCGTATTGCGATCCAATATCGGATGTCACATGCTAAGGCCTGGGGCTGGAATTATGTCTGCCCCGTACGAAGCACATATCAGATCTCTGGTAACTAGTCTCTATAATCGAATAAACATGACCTAGTCATATTATCCCGATAGCTGCAGCATATAAGAGCACCAGTTCCGTATCCTACGTTACCATCATCTCCACTATGACTGGAGTGATACTTCCATCTTGACATCACACTCAATACACTACGATTCTCAATATACCCAGAAGAGGCGTACACAGAACTGATTAAAGCCCTGGACGACCAAAACCAAAGAATATTGATTGTCGCAAGTATTAGCGATGCAAGTCTCAAGTTAAGACCAAATACACCTACCCTGATTCGGACTACCATAGACACATAGTCATACTACCAATGGAATTTCGAGGTGTCTATCCAGAGCGAAGCTGTTTCAGTACCATTGATAAACACAACCTCCTATTACACTTGAGTATCCAATACCCAAATCTATGAGAACTATGCCGTTATGCTCCCACAACGCGCACAAGTGCAATACTAGTCTATTCCGCATTATCGATGTCCAATCTCGATAATACTATGACTATGGATGTTTTAATGATTAAACCTTAGTGGATTAATACTGTCTCATATCTTATTAATCTGGAACTAATCATATAGACTTTTATCATATCCCGGTAATCTAATTACAAATAATAAAAGAGCAATTTCATTTGTTACATAGTTAATTTGTACAAAACACAATATTCTATATAATAGTGATGTTATGTGTCATAATTGTCCAACACCCCCTCATGAGGTGTTGCTATTAACAAATTGAAACGACAAAGGAAAAAAATAACAATTGCCACTTGGCATAACAATAATTTCTCGAAGGCCGAGTATATTCTTTCAGTTAGTGTATTCCATCTGCCCATCTGCCCTCGGCCCAACAGCAGCTTCAGATTCCCTTGTCAGCCCACGTTCGGCCTCTTCCTTGGTTTTATTCTCCTGGCTTGCACAGGTCCTCTTCTTCCTTCTAGCATAGACATAAGCCACAGGCCTATCATTTTACAGGGTAATAGTCTGATGAGGATTTTAAATGTGGCTGCCTTTGCTGTATCTGGGTACAGTTCAACTGAAGGAAGAATCTATAAACCTTTTAATTTGCTGTTAGCGGAAACATTACGAGGCTGACTATCCAGATAAAGGCCTCCGTTTTTTTCTCATAGAAGGTTTGTTTTCACCCTGTAAAGTTGAAAAATATATAAACCGTACATTCTATTAGCGGAAAAATGAGCTGGTTTTATTTGTTCACTATTTCACAATTTCCGAATTTCACAAGACAAGTCCATGGTGTTCCGTATGGTGGAAATAATAAGGTGTTGTCTTGTAATTTCAGGATATTGTCACACCTATCACCCTCTCCCTGAAGTCATGATGGAAATTAAACCTAGTGCTATTTTGTTGAATAATTGAGAAGCTGTTGAACAACATCCTTTTGAACTCTTGAGGACAAATTTGATAGATGAAAACAAGAAAATAGGTGATGATCTTTATTGAAAGAAATTATCAAATCACTTGGTTAGAAACACTTATTCTGAATGGAGTCCCAATTGAGAAATTAAATATGATCTCTTTAGGTGCAAAAACTGGAGAAGTTTCTGATACATTGTGGAGTAAAGACTTGGAAACAATCAACTCGGCTGCTGCGGTTTACTCTCTCATTTTATTTTGATGTCAGGTCAGTCATCATCCCATGATTGTTGCATGTCACTGTCAGGGTACGGGATGGAAATTTTGTGGTGATAGCAATCTCAAGAGCAAATTTTGGGACCCTGTTGGTGTCTTAACTTTGGAATTTGATGATGGAGAGAAGTTTTTCATTGGAGTAGGGTATATTGGCATTAACCAATAACAATCATTCTTCATAAAGGTTAGTTAGAAATGGATGTTCTTCTGTCAGGTTACCACATGTAAAGGAATATACTGATATATGATTAGTGAGTGGCTATAGAATTAGTGTACTACGCAAAACAGAGAGGATTCTAGTCTTAGGAGGTTGATTGGTTATGTTTGTTAAGCTAATGTGGCATTATTAACCAATAGAATCTTAGAATTCTTTGAATTAGTTAGTTAGTAAGAAGATTACTGTCAAGTATAAAAAGACTTGTTCTTTCATTTGTAACTTCTTCTCCTTTAAGCTGAATCAATAAGAATTTTCTTTAGCTCAAGGTTTTCCTACTCTAGAAAATTTTCTCAGTTCCTAAACACATTATTCAACTTGAAACAATCTTATCTTGGTATCATAGCGATCGCATCCATGGCAAATCAAGCTTCGTCGAGCTCATCTAAATCTGGCTCACAACTGTCACGGAATTTTTCAACAAATTTCTTCATTGCTACACCAGTGAAATTAGATCGAGCAAATTACTTGTTGTGGAAGACGCAAATTCTTTCGTCGCTGTGTGGCAATGGATTAAAAGGCTTTGTGGATGGAACAAAGAAATAACCTGAGAAAATTTTACCACCAACACTTGCTGATCGAATTCAGGTACAAACCCTAGCTTCTGTCAATCTTGAATTTTAGATTTGGAATAGGCAAAATCATATCATTAGGAGTTGGTTAATGTCAACAATGAATGTTGATATTATCTTTAGAGAACTTTGGATGAGCAATTTAATTCACAAACAAAAGCTAGGGTTACACATTTGAAAGGTCAATTGAACACTCTTAGGAAAGGTTCAATGACAATTAGATAATATTATAATAAGATGAAGAGTCAGGTTAATAAATTGAGTTATGCAGGATATGTAGTTACTAGTGAAGACTTGGCAATGCATTTAGTCAATGATCTTGATGATGATTTTGAGTATGTTGCAGTCTTTATTACTGAAAATTTTTCTAAGATGAGTATGAATGAGATATATTCAATGTTACTAGTGCATGAAGGAATAGAGTCAAAACATGATAGGTCTAGCAAAGAAGTTAAAACAAACTTTACAGTTAACTATGCTCAAGGTAGTTATAAGAACAATCAAGAAAGAATAGGCTATAATAGAGGAGGTGGTAATCAGAATTTCAATCAAGGAGGAAGAGGTTTTAATAATAATGGGAACTGAAATCAAGGCCAAGGCAAAAATTGGAATAAAAATAATGGATAGATTAGAGGTGGTTTTAATCAACAACAAGGAGGAAATAAGAACGATAATATAACTCAGACCTGCCAAATCTGTTACAAGCAAGGTCATACAGCAATCAAGTGTAGAAACAGATTCAATAGAAAGTTCGTGTTTGATGTAACAAGACAAAGTGGAAACCAGTATCAAGGGAATCAGTCTTCAGGACCAAATCAATTTAACAAAGCTGTATATATGGCAACACTATAAACAGTGGCTGATCAAGGATGGTATATTAACAGTGGAGCTATTCACCATCTTACAAATGACTTCATCATTATGAATGGAAGCAAAGAGTACACATGTACATAAAAGTTTCTTATTGGAAATGATTATGGTCTTAAAATTTCACACCCATTGGTTCTCTCATTTACCTTACTAATATGTTATATGTTTGGGATATATGCCCTAGAGCTTCATGTATTGTAAACAGAATTGATTATTATAATAATAAATGCATTATTCATTTATCAAAATTGTTGGATTTATATTGCATATTATCCAATTGTCTTGTTTACCTCAATTACTCTTGTATTTTCATACTCAGTGTATGTTTGATTCACGAGAGGATTTAAGTCTGAATTTAGTAATCTAAATAGTCCATAGAGAACAAACAAATATGGTACTTTATTTGTGGTTTATCTATAGCTGCGGTCCATTCTATACTTCTATGACGACCTTGATCCGGGATCTTTCATGTAGTGACATGGGAATGGAGGCACCTTGTATGATAAGATCATATAGGACTGAACTCAGATAAATACAAATTTCTTTTAATATCCGTTAACCGAAGAAATTCATTTTATCTACTAGATGGTCATATAAGGATTCGATCTTAATCCTGAGTGTATTACGAACTCCTACATGACAGGTTATGTCCTTTGATTTACTATGGTGAGGTTGGTGTTGCATTCCCGGCCACTAACTACGTATTTTGGGGATATGGTTTGGTATGTTGTTGGGAACGTTTTACATATATATGGAATTCACTCATTCTTATGAGAAGCAGAAGAATATCTCTTTTATGAGTTGATTCAGAACTTGAACAATTTGAGCGCTCAACTTTTCTATTACGAATAAAAAGTTTTATATTCATAATTATTATGAATTAATTGTTAATTATAGAATCAATTGTGCATAAGAGACAATATATTTAGAGGGATTTAACGGACTTATTACCCGACTCTATTTATGAGATATTCGTGAAGGGATATATCTGTATGTAATGACTATATCAATGGACACCGAAAATGTTCAGCTTATTTTCCATCTACGGTAACAAGAGATCAATTTCGAGTTTTTTTATGGAATAACACAGAGTTAATAATTCGTAATATATAATCAAAGAGTTTAATTAATATTTCAGAATTATTGGAGCTCGGAACCGTAGGTCCATTTGGTCCCGTGCTAGCTCGATTAACTGTAGCAAACCTAATATAATTAGATTGTCTAATAATATGATTACATTATATTTATATATTATTAATGAGATTAATAATATTAATAATATTTTTGTCACAAATGAAAACTATGTTAAAATTAGTTTAACTTAATGTTTTCTAGAATTATTTGATTATGTGATAATCAAATATTGATTATGAGATAATCAAGTTAGTAATAATTATGAGATAATTATTACATCACAATTAAGCTTATGACATCATTATTAAGATAATGATTTTTAAATTGTCTTGGAGACAAAACCCAATGGCTTGCCATGCTCTCCAATAATTTATGTGTAAGATTATGTATGACCTAATTACTTTTATTTGTCCATTTCACATGTCTTAAGATGGCACTCCACTCCTTTATGTTGGCCATTACCATTCAATGGCATATGAAGGATTTGTGATAAGAATAATTGGTTTTGGAAGAGAATATAATCTCTACCATCTCCACTCAATGGTTGGGTGATCATTTTGAGAGAATTCATGCTTTCACACAAGTTTGAGAGAGGTAGACAGAAATAAAAATCCAGAATTTTTTTAATAGTTGAAAGAAAATTATTTTTCTCAAGTGTTGAGAAGTGAAAGAAATACAATAGTGAAATAGAAACTTCATCTTCTTCATTTAATATTTCTAAAAGCCAAAATAAATCTTATGACAACTTCATTCTCTAAATTGTTTAGAGTTTGATTTTATACTTTTCTAAAAAGTTTATGGTTCATCTTTGTGAGTGAAGCTCACACTTCAGTTTGTTGGTTTTGAGTTATATTTTGGAAGATCGGGTGGTTGATCCAAGTGTTGGACATCAAAGGAAACACATCTACATCAAATGAGCAAAATCCATTCTCCAAGAGTTGAAGAAATTCGGCTACAACAAATGGAGAAGGCAAAGAAAATTTTAAAGGTTCAAACCGAAGCCGGTGCCCTCGTTATCAACTTATACTATGCTAAGGAAAGTCGTTTCCTACAATTGGCATCAAGAGCTTAAAGTTTAAAAAGTGTTCTTAACCCTTCTCCTTTAAAGTTTTTAGTTTTAATAATTTATATGAGATATAGATTATTAAAATGCATGTTGTGATGAGTAGGCACAATTAGATTCATGAGATGAATGGTTTTAATGTTCATGTGATGAATGTTTACTTTTGATCCATGTGATGAATGTATTGCGTTGATCGTTAATTTTTCCGGCTCATATTTTTTTTGGTATTGGGAATGTAAGACCATAATGTCATATTCTTTCAAGTGTTGTAAGTTTATTTCCTTTGTAAAAAGTCCATTATGTAACCCTATTTGTAACTTGGAGGAGCCGATGCCACGAAGGACTTATGACGAATAAATTCTGCGAAGAACTCAACAACACACCATGGAGCAAGTTTTGAAGAACAAGGAATGTCTTGGATTTATTGTACTAATTTGATTAGTATAGAAAAATAAGAGCCCGCTTAACGTAATTTGTAATGTGTATGATTTTTGAAATTACTACCCCTGGAAACAGAGGCATGTCATGACGGGCACCTTCGTGCATCACGATGCTTCACATTCGGAGCTGTTACACAGCTACTGGAATCAGTCGCATTGCGACGTGCAGCATTCTATGTCGCGACGAGCACCAGTCTGCGTCGCGACGCGACCCAAACCTATGCAAATTTTGCTTACTGGTTTGAGGCGTCGCGATGCCCATTTTGGGAGTTGCGACGCCCTGTCTGGGTTTATGAATGTATGTTAAAACGTTTAATAACATGTCATACAGCCTAAAGTGCCTACTCTTGCATTTTCACATGCCATAACATGTAGACATGCATGATATTCTAGTCATAACATATGATTTTATATAATTTAATAGTTAAATAAGAATATGAGATGCATGTAAACAGATTAATAAGATTAATTGGTTTAAAGGTTTAAAAATTGTGAATTCAAGTTTAAATACAAATGGACCTTATGGGTACAATATTTTCCTTGGTATATTGGATGAAAACTCGGACGTAAATTCCATAGCTGATTCCGAATGGACGGTAATATGGTATGCACTCGGGATATAATACCACGTACCTTTAGAATAAATAATGTGATTTTATCAATTAGATAGTTTAATGATATTTGGTCAGTTCGTTGAATTCTAATTTTTAAAACTTTTTAATGGACTAATAATTTAATAGTTCAATTGATTAGATCACTATAACAACTTGATTAAATTAGCTTAATTAAGTTAATTGGTTAGTAGAGACTAATCAGGATTAATGAATAAAATTTTAAGAATTAAAATTGGTTAGATCACTAATAATCCACTAATATTAATAAAGATATGTTTTTAGGCGAGCATAATCTTAATACATTAGAAACTAGTGTGATAGAAACCTTAAACTTCAAAATAGTGAGTGAGATAGGGGTATACCACAATATATCCTGCGATCTCCATTGTTATCCAGAAACGTGAGATTCAAAAGGCGCCTCGAGACGGCTTTGCTCTCGTCCCCCTACGAATGGAGTCTATTTTGGGTCAATATCAGGTTTGGATTCCGAGAAGATAGGGACTCTAGATGTATCTGGTGATTCGACTACCCTAAAGCGGTACTTCACTAGTTAAGTCAAAGGGTTCCGAAATAAGTTGTTAATCAAAGCTTCCTTGATCAAAATGATGGTAGTTGATTGATATAGGAATAAGAATTATTTCAGATATATTAATCAATTGAGAATGTCTCAATCTATCATACGAATACTTGACCTATCCTACGACAGCTCTTATTTGTGGGATGATAGATAACTGTGGAATAGTAATTCTTTTAGGTTTCTAATTCATTATACATTGATCATACATCATGTTTAATTTTATGCCTAAATATTTAAGAATTTTAATATGCGATGAATGTATGTTGAATGCGCGTTTATTATTTTTCAGCCATGGCATCTGTAATTATCTCAATTACAACAAGAAAATTTAACCGGGGAAAATTATGTTAAATGGAAAAGTGACATGAATGTTATTTTGGTATGTGAAGACCTTAAGTTTGTCCTAATGGAGGAATGTCCTCCTGAGCCAACACCTAATGCTGGCAGAGCTGAACGTAATGCCTATAATAACTAGATTAAGGCCGATGAGAAAGCCCATAGCTATTTGATAGCATCCATGTCTGAGGTTCTTGCTGCATAGCATCAACCTATGGCGACATCATCATTGATTATGCAGCCTTTACAGAACATGTTTGGGAAGCCTTCAGAGTGGGCACAACATGAGGCTATTTCATCTATATTGACCGCTAGGATGAAGGAAGGTACATCAGTCTGAGACCATGTGTTAAGGATGATGTCTCATCTAAATATGTCCAAAACCCATGGTGCACGTATCAATGTGCAAAGCCAGGTGACAATGATCATGGAAACACTTCTGAAGAGTTTCCTGCAGTTTAAAAGCAATTATTCTATGAATAAGTTGACTTTTACGTTGACTGAACTGCTAAATGAGCTCACCAATTACGAGTCCATGATGATGGGTCTTATTAGGTCCAATATTGAGGCCAATGTTGCCGAATCTTCTAAATCTGCAAAGAAAAAGAAGAAAGGCAATTGGAAGGCAAAGGCAAAGCCAATGAAGAAGAAAAACAACAAAGGCTCAAAAGGTGCCAATGCCAAAGGAAAATATTTCCATTGTGAACAACAAAGTCATTGGAAAATGAATTGTCCAAAATACCTAGCAGAGCTTAAGGAGAAAAAGAATGCAGGTAAATATGATTTACTTGTTATTGAGTCTCTTTTAGTGGAAGATGATAAATCTGCTTGGGTTGTTGATTCTGGTGCCACTAACCATGTTTGTTGTTCTTTACAGCTACTTGATTCATGGAAGGACCTTGCTGAAAGTAGCTTTACCATGAGAGTTGGGACAGAGGATGCTGTTTCAGCTATAGCAGTGGGAGTTTCCAAATTAAACTTTAATAATAGTTATTTATGTTTGAATGATGTGCTTTATATTCCTGGTTTTCACAGGAATTTGATTTCTGTAACAAAACTCATGGAACATGGTTTTTTTGTTTCATTTAATAATAAATCAGTTATTATTAGGAATATGCACATGAAACTCTGAGAGTAATCTATATGTATTAAGGCCGTTAATACATGAATCACTACTTAATACTGAAATATTTAAGATTGAAAGATTTAAAACTAAACGGCAAAAGATTTCTCGTGATGACACATATCTATGGCATTTTAGACTTGGTCATATTAACCTTGACTGGATAAATAGACTAATTAAGAACATAGTTTTAAATCAGTTAAAACTTGGTACTTTACCTGTCTGTGAATCTTGTTTAGAAGGCAAAATGACTAAGAGACCTTTTACTGGAAATGGGATAAGAGCCAAAGAAACACTTGAGCTAATATATTCGGATATTTACGGACCGATGAATGTAAAAGCCCGAGGTGGTTATGAATACTTCATCACTTTTATTGATGATTATTCAAGATATGGGTATGTTTACCTAATGCAGCACAAGTCAGATACATTTGAAAAGTTTAAAGAATATCGTGCTGAGGTTGAGAACCAATTAGGTAAAATCATCAAAATTATACGATCTGATCATTGAGGAGAATACCTTGATAGAGACTTTAAGGAATTCATAGTTGAGCATGAAATTCTTTCACAGCTCACAGCACCTGGAACACCACAATAAAAAGGTGTTGCAGAAAGGAGAAATTGGACCCTACTAGATATGATGAGATCAATGTTTAGTTATAGCACTCTACCTAGTTCATTCTGGGGGTATGCATTGGAAACATCAATGTATATCCTGAATGTAATTCCTTCTAAGTATGTTCCTAAGACTCCCTTAGAGTTGTGGAATGGTTGTAAAGCTAGTTTACGATATTTCCACATATGGGGGTGTCCAGCACATATGCTAAAGAAAAAGATTACTAAATTGGAACCACGTTCACAGGTGTGCCTATTTGTAGGCTATCCTAAAGAAACTAGGGGTGGATTCTTTTATAGTCCAGAAGATAATAAAGTATTTGTGTCGACAAATACTACATTTCTTGATGAGGATTATATGAGAGAGTTCAAACCTCGAAGTAAAGTGTTACTTGAGGAGTTACTTACTGGTACAACCAGTACGCCATTGTCAAATGTTGACAAAGACATAAAACCTTCTACATCTGAAAGTCTGATGCAAGTTTTCAGGATACCATACCACATAGACGTAGTGAGAGGGTTGTACGACAACCTGAATGCTATCTAGGAAATGGAAAGGTGCAAGTTGTTGCATCTTGTGATGGTATAGATGATCCATTGACCTATCGTAGTGCAATGGAAGATATTGATAAAAAGGAATGGCTCAAAGCCATGAACCTTACGATGGAGTCCTTGTACTCTAACTCAGTTTGGGAACTTGTAGACCAACCTGATGGAGTAAAACCCATAGGTTGTAAGTGGATCTATAAGAGAAAAAGAGGAATAGATGGGAAAATATTGACTTTAAAGGCTGGGCTAGTGGCAAATGGCTATACCCAGAAATATGAAGTTGACTATGAAGAGACTTTCTCGCTAGTAGCCATGCTTAATCCATTAGGATTTTTCTTTCCATTACCGCATATTATGAGTATGAGATTTGGCAAATGGACGTAAAGACTGCATTCTTGAATGGCAATCTTGATGAGAGTATCTATATGGTATAACCAGATGGGTTCATAACCCAAGGTTATGAGCAAAAGGTTTGAAAGTTGTAAATGTCCATTTATGGACTTAAGCAAGTATCTAGATCTTGGAACATAAGGTTTGATACTATGATCAAATCTTATAACTTTGAGCAGAACATAGATGAGTCTTGTGTCAACAAGCGCATCATTGATGGTAAGGTGGTTTTCCTTATGTTATACGCCGATGATATTTTACTCATTGGGAATGATGTAAAGATATGATGGGACGTGAAAATCTGGCTAGCTAACCAATTCCAAATGAAAGATTTGGGAGAGGCAAGTTATGTACCTGGGATCCAGATCATTCGGGATCGCAAGAAAAAACTGTTAGCAATGTCTCAAACATCCTATATTGACAAGATTCTTGTGCGATTTAGTATGCAGAATTCCAAGAAAGGTAATTTACCTTTCAGGCATAGAATTTAGTTGTCTAAAGAACAGTCTCCTAAGACACCTCAAGAAGTTGAGGAGATAAGACATATTCCATATGCTTCAGCAGTTGGAAGTCTTATGTACGCTATATTATGCACAAGATCGAACATCAATTTTACAGTGGGAGTAGTTAGTAGGTTTCAATCCAACCCAAGATTAGATCTTTGGGTGGCAGTGAAATATATTCTCAAGTATCTTAGGAGAACGAGACATTATATGCTTGTATATTATAGTAAGGATATGATCCTGAGAGGATATACAGACTCTGATTTTCAGATGGATGTTGATTCTAGGAAATCAACATTTGGATCAGTGTTTAGGTGGTGGGGCTATAATATGGAGGAGCATTAAGCAATCTTTTATTGCTGACTCCATCATAGAGGTTGAATATGTAACAGCTTGTGAAGCAGCTAAGGAAGCACTCTGGCTCAGTAAGTTTTTGGCAGATCTGAAAGTTGTTCCAGATATGGATAAACCCCTCACACTTTATTGTGATAACAGTGGTGCAATGACGAATTCCAAAAAACCAAGAAGCCACAAGAGGGGTAAGCATATTGAGAGAAAATATCACCTCATCAGGGAGATATTGCAGAGATGAGATGTCGCTATCACGCAGATTCTATCCGTAGACAACCTGGCTGATCCGTTTACAAAGACCTTATCGGTTAAAGTTTTTGAAGGTCACCTAAAGGGTTTTGGACTACATGACATGTCACATTTGCTCTAGTTCAAGTGGGAGATTATTGAGATATATGCCCTAGAGCTTCATGTATTATAAAAAGAATTGATTATTGTAATAATAATAAATACATTATTCATTTATCAAAGTTGTTTGATTTATATCGCATATTGTCCAATTGTTTTTTTTATCTTGATTACTCTTGTATTTTCAGACTTACTGTATGTTTGATGTACGAGAGGATTTAAGTATGAAGTTAGTAATCTAAATAGTCCATAGAGAACAAACAAATATGGTACTTTGTTTGTGGCTTATCTATAGCTGCAGTCCATTTTATACTTGTATGATGACCTTAATCCAAGATCGTTCATGTAGTGACATGGGAATAGAGGCACCTTGTATGATGATATCATTTAGGACTGGACTCAGATAAATAAGAATTTTTTTTAATATCCGTTAACCAAATAAATTCATTTTATCTAATAGATGGTCATATATGGATTCGATCTTAATCCTGAGTGTATTACAAACTCCTGCATTACATGTTTTGTCCTTTGATTTACTATGGTGAGGTTGGGGTTGCATTTCTGGCCAATAACTACGTATTTTGGGGATATGGTTTGGTGTGTAGCTGGGAACGTTTTACGTAGATATGGAATTCACTCCTTATTACGAGAAGCGGAAGAATATCTCTTTTAAGAGTTGATTCGGGACTTGAATAATTTGAGCGCTCAACTTTTCTATTACGAATAGAAAGTTTTATATTTATAATTGTTATGAATTAATTGTTAATTATAGAATCAATGGTTCTTAAGAGACAAAATATTTAGAGGGGTTTAACGGACTTATGACCCGGCTCTATTTATGAGATATTCGTGAAGGGCTATATCCATATGTAATGACTATATCGATGAACATCGAATTTGTTCGGCTTATTTTCCATCTACGGTAACGGGAGTTCAACTTCGAGTTTTTAGTGGAATAAATCGGAGTTAATAACTCGTAATATTTAATTAAAAAGTTCAATTAATATTTCAGAATTATTGGAGCTCGGAACCGTAGGTCCATTTGGTCCCCGTGCTAGCTCAATTAACTGTAGCAAACCTAATGTAATTAGATTGTCTAATAATATGCTCACATTATATTTATATATTATTAATGAGATTAATAATATTTTTGTCACAAATGAAAACTATGTTAAAATTAGTTTAACTTAATGTTATTTAGAATTCCTTTATTATGAGATAATCAAGTTAGTAATAATTATGAGATAATTATTACATCATAATTAAGCTTATGACATCATTATTAAAATAATGATTTTTAAATTGTCTTGGAGACAAAACTCAATGGCTTGCCATGCTCTCCAACAATTTATGTCTAAGATTAGGTATGACCTAATTGCTTTTATTTATCCATTCAACATATCTTTAGATGGCACTCCACTCCTTTGTGTTGGCCATTACCATTCAATGGCATCTGAAAGATTTGTGATAAGAATAATTGGTTTTGGAAGAGAATATAATCTCTACCATCTACACTCAATGGTTGGGTGATCATTTTGAGAGAATTCAAGCTTTCACACAAGTTTGAGAGGGGTAAAGAGAAATAAAAATCCAGAATTTTTTTAATAGTTGAAAGAAAATTCTTTTTCTCAAGTGTTGAGAAGTGAAAGAAATATAAGAGTGAAATAGATACTTCATCTTCTTCACTTAATATTTCTAAAAACCAAAATAAATCTTTTGAAAACTTCATTCTCTAAATTATTTAGAGTTTGATTTTATACTTCTCTAAAAAGTTTAGAGTTCATTTTTGTGAGTGAAGCTCACACTTCGGTTTTTCGATTTCGAGTGATAGTTTGGAAGATCGGATGTGTAAGTGTTCCTAAAACATACCAAGACCGTCTAAGAGTGATTCGTGTGTGAATTAATCAAAGGAAGTTGCGGAAAAACTCACCTTGATCGGATTTAGGATTTCAAAAATTCCTTCTTTGTTGGAGCTCCAAGCTTGTTTGTTGAGTTCAAAACCCTCGGGTGAGTTTCCTTATCACCTTTCTATGACTCCCAAAGTGCTAGCTTTGTCCAAAAATTGAAACAAAATTTATTCTCCAAGAAGAACAAGAATCGGCAATGGAAGGTAGAGAAGAGAGAGAGATATGTGAATAGTAATGTCTAACAAAACTAATAATGTTTTCCAAACACAACTCCCTTTTATATTTTCCAAAAAAACAAAAGTCAAGTGTGTTGGAAAAAATACATTAAATGCATCCAACCACTTACATCAACAAATGACTAGTGATGTGAGTTAGTGGGTCCCACCACTTTGAATTCAAAATTCAAGTTGGGTCGCTCAACACATTTCGGGCTCAGGTTCGTTTAATCTGATTAAACGAATTTTTATGTTGCGACGTAATTAAATCCAATCTAATTAAATAATAATGCCTAGCAAAATTATTACGAAAGTCACTTACGAATTAATTCTAAATTAATTTTTTCGCTCGAATTAAAATCCAATTTTAATTCCGCATTGAAATCTAATTTCAAATAATATATCTAATATATTATTTTAGCCCATTTAAAAAAATTAAATAGAAAAATCCAATTTCACTATTAAATTTATTTTATCGATTAATTCCAAATTAACCGCGTTCTCTCTTCTCGACGAATTTAATCCCATATAAATTCTCGACGTAATTAATCACAGATTAATTCTTTCTCTGTTAATTAATCCCAGATTAATTCTTGCTGTAATTAATCTCAGATTAATTTTCTCTCTCATAATTAATCACAGATTAATTCTGTTCAAGTCAAATGTCATCGGTGAATCTTTGGGAAGCGACCCAAGAGATCCTTGGATATGTTGGAAGTAAATACGGTCATCGGACTAACCGAATACGTGCGTACCAGGTACCACATTCTTACCGATTTATAAGACATGTTGGCTTCTAGCAAAACACCGTGCCTACCCAATTCTCCAGAAATATTCTTTTCAGGAATATATAATCGTTGTCACGCGTAGTATACGTAGTATTGCATATTACGATCTAGTATAAGATGTCATATGCAAGGACTATGGCTGGAATTGTGTATGCCCCGTACGAAGCATATATCAGATCACTAGAACTAGTCTCTATAATCGGATAATCATGACTTTGTCATATTATCCCGATAGCTACAGCATATAAGAGTACCATTTATGTATCCTGCGTGATCATCATCTCCATATGACTGAAGTGATACTTCCATCTTGACATCACACCCAATACACTACGATTCTCAATATACCCAGAAGAGGCATACACAGAACCTGTTAAAGCCCCGGACGACCAAAACCAAAGTATATTGATTGTCGCAAGTATTAGCGATGCAAGTCTCAGGTTAAGACCAAATACATCTACCCTGATTCGGATTCCCATAGACATATAGTCATACTACCAATGGGATTTCGAGGGGTCTATCCAGAGCGAAGCTGTTTCCGTACCATCGGCAAACAGAACCTCTTATCACACTTGCATAAGTATCCAATACTTAAATATATGAAAACTATGTCGTTAAGCTTCCATAACGCGCACAAGTGTACTACTAGCCTATTCCGCATTATCGATGTCTAGTCTCGATAATACTACGACTAGGGATATTTAATGATTAAACCTTACGTGGATTAATACTGTCTTATATCTTATTAATTCGGTACTAATCATATGGACTTTTATCATTTATATATCCAGGTAATCTAATTACAAATGATAAAAGAGCAATTTCCTTTGTCACATAGTTAATTTGTACAACAACACCATGTTTTGTACAAATAGTGATGCTATGGGTCATAATTGCCCAACAATCTCCCACTTTGCCTATAGCCAATCACTCAAGTGTCTAACACCTGACTATGTACGGGTCGCTCTAATTTCTACTGAGAAACAGCTTTCGTCAGCGGATTTTCAAGGTAATCATCTGATGTAATTTATTCAATCATCACATCGCCACGATGTATGATCGAACGAATCAGATGAATTAGTCGAAGTACATACTTGGATCATTGATGAGACCGTGGTTCCTTAGCCTGTGCTGTAGCCTAGCTTAGCTGCTAACAGAACTACTCATAATCCAATTAGGATTATATAGATCCAAAATGCTTCTATTGCTGCCTCAGCTGCAGCAATGTTCCGCTCTTGTTGTTTATTCGGAAATAGTATCTTGCTTAGAAGATTTCTAGCTCACTGTTCCGTTATTCAAAACCATATATGTACCCTTATTGTGACTTACAGTCGTTTTCATCGGTTTGGAAACTTGCAGCGATGAACCTAGTTACCTCAAGTTCTCATTTCCCCATATTTTAAGAACGCAACCTTAGTTCGTCTAAGATACTTAAGGATGTTCTTAACATCAATCCAGTGAACATCACCTAGATTGGCTTGATTGTGACTCTATATGCTCAAAGCATATGAGACACCAGGTCACGTATATAACAAAACGTACGAACACTGAGAGAGTGTCAGTAGCTTTCTAGATATATCCCAGTAGATCTTTATTCCTAGAATAAAGCCTGCTTCTCTCAGGTATTCTATGGAGAATTTTAATGAAAGCCAAGCTTTCACCGATCATATCATGGGAATGTTATTGCTAAGAAGTAATACATCATCAACTTATAGGACATTCATTGTCAGTGCACTCCCACTAACCTTTTTATATACACAAGAATCATATTCATTTTGAATGAAATCATATACCATTATGATCTCATTAAAACGTTGGTTCCAAGAACGCTATGCTTGCTTCAATCTATAAATAGATCGATTTAACTTGCAAACCTTATTTGCATGTTTTGGCATGACAAAACCGTCAGGATGTTGTAAACATCCTCCAAAAGGTTTCCGTTAAGGAAAGCTGTTTTGACGCCCATGTGCCATATTTCATAAATGAAACATCCAACATTAGCAAGCATTATCCAAATGGATTTAATCATGGCAATAGGTGAAAAAATTTCATCGTAGTCGACACTATGTTGTTGACAGTACCCTTTCTGTACAAGCATAGCTGTGTACATTAGTATGTTGGCATCCATGTATGTCTTCCTTGAAGACTCATTTAGTACCAATAGGCATAATGCCTTCTGGTCATCAACCAGTGTCCAAACTTAGTTGGTATACATGGAATCCATTTCGGATATCATGATATTTTGCCATAAAGTGGAGTTGACACCTTGTATCACTTCCTCATACGTAGCCGGTTCACATTCCTCAATAAGATTGATATCTACATGAGGTGAGATCAGTAACCCATACCTCCTAGGTTGTTTTCTAATTCTCTCTGACCTATGCGGTTCTTATGTATTCGAAGATTATTGGTACAGTTTCATCCCTGATGAACTGTTGGTGTTCGTGAGGATTCGGTGCCTGGAACAGTATTACTATGATTTTCATCGAGTTTTACTTTCCTCCCACTTGCCACTGCATATAGGAATTCCTCTTAGGAAAACCTCATGGAGAGCAACAATTACATTATTCTCTTGTGAGTTGTATAAGTACTATACTTTGGTTTCCCTAGGACAACCTATAAATAGGCACTTATCCGATTTGGGTTCTAGTTTGGTACCATCCAAACGTTAAACATGCCCAGCATTCCCAAATCTTCAGGAATGAGAAACCTAGTTTCTTTCTTGTTCATATCCAATATGAAGTCTTTCTAACAGATTTTCATGGAACCTTATTCAAAATAAGTATTGCACTGTTTATTGCGTATCCTCAGAAGGAAATTGGTAGCTCAGAGCGACTCATCATTAACCTTACCATGTCCAACAAAGTTCGGTTTCTCTGTTCGGACGCATTGTCAAATTGAGGTGTCCCGGGAGGAGTCCACTGTGAAATAATATCATACTCTTTCAAGTTATCTTGAAACTTATATGTTTAAGTATTTTCCACTACGGTCCAACCGCAATGTATTAATACTTTTACCGGTCTGTTTCCTTACTTCGTGTCGAAACTCTTTGAATATATCAAAAGTTTCCGATTTGTGTGTCATAAGATACACATAACCATAACGCGATGCAAAATCCGTAAAGGTTATGAAGTACTCATAACCACCTCTAGCCTAGCTATACATGTGCCCATATACGTCACTATGAACGAGGGCTAACAGCTCGTTGGCACTTGCACTTTTACCAAGTAAAAGGTGTTTTAGGCATTTTGCCTAATAAACTAGATTCGTAGACATCATTTGAATTAGAATGAAATCCGTCCTAGTATCCACTCTTCAAAAGTGTGTATATACGAGTCTTGTTTATGTGTCCCAGATAACAATGACACTTTTAAGTCTCAACAGATTTATTCAGTTTGAGCTTTTGTTTGTCATGTTATATATTTGAGATTCATTTATATTCAAAATATAAATATTGTTATTCACATCTAATGTGTATATCTCAATATCATCTTTATAAACAAAACACCCGGTGTTCTGGAACATAAAGGTATACCCGCAACAGGTTACACTAGATATAGAGATAATGTTTCTAGTCAAACTAGGTACATTATAACACTTTCCTAATTTAAGTACATGCCCAAATGGCAGTTCCAAAACTTAGGTTTCTACGGCCAAAACAACGACTCATGTCCTGTTTCTGACTCATAGGTCGATCTCATCTAAAATCAGTATCCTGCTCATCAGCAGATCACGCACATCAGTACATATGTATGTTCCACATCCAGTATCAAAAATCCAATTTTTAAACTAGTAGTGGTCATGTTTATAACAAACATTCTTGAAGTCGGAGCCTTGTCCGCCTTCACTTCCTTCATGTCTGCTTTGTCCATACGACAGTCATGCATCCAGTGACCCTGTTTGCCACAGTTTAGGCAGACATCTTGGGATATGTCATTTATCTTCCCATAAGACTGTGACGATTTTACTTTTACCCCTTTTAAGAAGCTCTAGCTCTGCCTCCTTGAGCATAGCCATCAACTCTCCAAGAGTTTTCTCTTGGTTCTTAATGAACCAGCCCCAACTTTCAGGCAGAGACTGTAAGATCTAATCTTCGGAAGTCTCGGCCTCGTAGGTAATGCCCAGCTAACCTAGCTGTTCGATGTCAGCAATCATCTGCGACACCTAGTGTTCAACAGACGTACCGTCTAACATCCGCGAGCGAAATAGCTTCTTTTGCAATTCATACTTCTAAGATCTAAGGTTAGATCTATGAAGATCCTTTAATTTCAACATCATGGTATAAGGATCTAATCCTTAGTTCTGACGACGGAATTAAAGAGTCATTGCGGCAAGCATAACGGATTGAGCACTAAAGTTATCATCACCATGAGTCTTCCAAAGCTCATGCTCCACTATTTGCTCAACTCCGGACTTAGGCCCGAGATGTCACTCTGTCAAATAAAGTAACTTCTCGGCTCCCAGGACTATCATGGGGTTCTATTCCCAATCTAAAAATTGAAGCCGCTTAAAGATATTTTCACCCAGGATTATGTTTTAAACGCTAATCTTTCAGTTATCTTGATTCCAATAGTCCAACTATCCAATCAACGATTTCGGGTTCAATCGAATATAATGATTACTATAGTCTAACTATATAATCAACTACTATTGATTGGTTACATTCAAATGTATTGATTACTATAATCCAATTATATAACCAACTACTAATGAAGTAGTTTAAATACAGTCCAACTGTCCAATAGCAATTGAATATTAGTCCAACTAATATATTTATATTTAAATAATTAATGACGAAAAATGAAATGAGCGCGTATTGGCAAGTATCTAAACGAAATTGAAAATTTAATACTTACCTCCC
This sequence comes from Zanthoxylum bungeanum, assembly GCA_019454045.1. Classification (NCBI taxonomy): domain Eukaryota; kingdom Viridiplantae; phylum Streptophyta; class Magnoliopsida; order Sapindales; family Rutaceae; genus Zanthoxylum; species Zanthoxylum bungeanum. Next base: position 98,326 of record SKCR01023473.1, on the reverse strand, counting down.
ACTATTTTTCGGCGAGCCTCTAACCCTATATGGAGTACTCGAGATACCTAGTTTCCTAGTGGGCTAGAATCCCGTTAAATAACACACAACCTTGACTTTGGCCAACAAGTTTTATGAAACTTAACTAGATAGATCTCTAAGATCAATTAGATCATATCCAATTCCTAGATCCAGTAGGTGGACCTCCAAGTCTGAAACATATATCCAATATATGCCAATATATCCAATATATTGCCTAACATTTTTCCTCTGAATCAACTAAGTCTTGGCTTTGGCTCAACAAGCTTAATGAAACCAGTTAAGCGTGACCCATTGACAGTGGGAAAACTTCGTAATCGAGGCCGATGAACAAGAAGTGACCATGACTTTGGCCAACAAATTACAACTTGCCCAAGGCGTATGATATGGAACAAAGCCTTCATGATTCAAACACATCCGCGATGGACAAAGGTCTTGACTTTGGCCAAAAAACCAATGCCAATCTTGGATCTTGAGAGAGAATCACTCAATGGAAGGAAAAACGCTTAATATGAAATGAAGGTTTTTGTCGCGATTTGGCAATCAATATATATCTTTAATTATGTCTCATCATACACCCTTAAGCATGCATTCTAAAAGCATAATAAGGCGCGAATAAAATAATAATGATATGCGGATGGATATACAACAAATTATTCCTAGAATAAATCTCTCCATTTCCTCTCTCCCACTAGCACTATTCATACTTCTACCCAATTACATAATACTTCTAAAGAAACCTCATTTACATTGAGGGGAATTGGTGAGAAGAGAAATACAATGAAAAAAAAGGTAATAAGCTGGACACGCACTAAATTTATTACAACAATTTCCAAAATTGCTCTCACCCTTCTAATATCCATCCGATATACATTATTCATACATACATCCAAGTATTCACACAAAGCATGTTATTCAATCAATCTAATTCACACAAAGCATGTTATTCAATCAATCTAATCCAATTAATTAATCTTTCATTAATGATCATCCAATGTTCAAACAACGATTTGATTTGCGCGAGTCCAACTCATTTAAGAATAAATACTCAAAGTACGTATTCTTGAATTATATCGAACTACAATTTCAAATCCAATTTACATTATATTCAATACTAATTCAGTTTCCAAATTAAATAATTACACTTATAAAAATGCCTTTTAGACTTGGATTCCAAATCCAATCTACATGGGTCTCAAAGGCCCAATTAGTATCCAATACTTTTAATTAAAGTCCAATAGGCTTTTAATTAATTCTTTAGGCTTGGGATTTTGGCCAAAATGGATCTAACCCATAATGCCTAGGCCCAAAAGGAATCACCCTATGCCATAGAATCATTTTTGGCCCATTAGGCCCAATTAAATTTTTAAAGGCCCAAATGTCATATTTGGACTTTATGGAAATGGTTTTAGGCCCAATTGGATCCAACCCAATTGTCCAAAACCAAACTTGGCCCAACCAAGCCCATTAAGCTCAATTACAACAATTAAATTAATACATCATTCCAAATTACATATTAATTTAATCAAAATGCAATTAGTACAATTAATCAATTAATCTAACATTTCCAAAATACTAATTAATTCAATTAATCATACTCAACATTTCCAATTCATGTCCAACACAAATTGAAGCAAAATCAATCTATACATGCTTATCATGCTCACGACAATTATGCATAAAATAACACCCAATTTGATTTCAATCCAATTAAATCAACATACAAGATTTATTTCATGCTTTAAACATATCCAATTGTCTAAAATCAAAAAATCACCATGAGGCACCTAGGGGTATACATTCGGCCATGTGTTAGGATTTGGGGATTTTTGATCTAATCAATTTTTCACAAATCCATTAATGCACAAATCCAATTCAACATTATACAAACATAACCCAACCATCAATTTAGGCAAATCAAGCTCCAAGCCAAAAAACCCAAATTAAAGTGTATAAACCCTAGATTTTCAAATCAAACTTAGGAGGCTCTGATACCATTGTAAGTGTTCCTAGAACATGCCAAGACCGTCTAAGAGTGATTCGTGTGTGAATTAATCGAAGGAAGTTGCGGAAAAACTCACCTTGATCGGATTTAGGATTTCAAAAATTCCTTCTTTATTGGAGCTCCAAGCTTGTTTGTTGAGTTCAAAACTCTCGGGTGAGTTTCCCTATCACCTTTCTATGACTCCCAAAGTGCTAGCTTTGTCCAAAAATTGAAACAAAATTTCTTCTCCAAGAAGAACAATAATCGCCAATGGAGGGTAGAGAAGAGAGAGAGATGTGAATAGTAATGTCTAACAAAACTAATAATATTTTCCAAACACAACTCTCTTTTATATTTTCCAAAAAATAAAAGTCAAGTGTGTTGGAAAAAATGCATTAAATGCATCCACAAATGACTAGTGATGTGAGTTAGTGGGTCCCACCACTTTGAATTCAAAATTAAAGTTGGGTCGCTCAACTCACTATTAAATTTATTTTACCAATTAATTCCAAATTCACCGCGTTCTCTCTTCTCGATGAATTTAATCCCAGATAAATTCTCGACGTAATTAATCCCAGATTAATTCTTTCTCTGTTAATTAATCTCAGATCAATTCTTACCGTAATTAATCCCAGATTAATTTTCTCTCTCATAATTAATCCCATATTAATTCTGTTCGAGTCAAATGTCATCGGTGAATCTTTGGGAAGCGACCCAAGAGATCCCTGGATATGTTGGCAGTAAATACGGTCATCAGACTATCCGAATACGTGCGTACCCGGTACCACGTTCCTACCGATTTACAAGACATGGTTGGCTTCTAGCAAAGCACCGTGCCTACCCAATTCTCCAAAAATATTCTTTTCAGGAATATATAATCTTTGTCAGGTGTAGTATATGTAGTATTGCGTATTACGATCCAGTATAAGATGTCATATGCAAGGACTAGGGCTGGAATTGTGTATGCCCCGTACGAAGCATATATCGGATCACTAGAACTAGTCTCTATAATCGGATAATCATGACCTTGTCATATTATCCCGATAGCTGCAGCATACAAGAGTACCAATTCCGTATCCTGCGTGATCATCATCTCCATATGACTGAAGTGATACTTCCATCTTGACATCACACCCAATACACTACGATTCTCAATATACCCAGAAGAGGCATACACAGAACCTATTAAAGCCCCGGATGACCAAAACCAAAGTATATTGATTGTCGCAAGAATTAGCGATGCAAGTCTCAGGTTAAGACCAAATACACCTACCCTGATTCGGATTCCCATAGACACATAGTCATACTACCAATGGATTCCGAGGGGTCTATCCAGAGCGAAGCTGTTTCCGTACCATCGGCAAACAGAACCTCTTATCACACTTGCATAAGTATCCAATACTTAAATATATGAGAACTATGTCGTTAAGCTTTCATAATGCGCACAAGTGTAATACTAGCCTATTCCGCATTATCGATGTCCAGTCTTGATAATACTACGACTATGGATATTTAATGATTAAACCTTACGTGGATTAATACTGTCTCATATCTTATTAATCCGGTACTAATCATATGGACTTTTATCATTTATATATCCAAGTAATCCAATTACAAATGATAAAAGAGCAATTTCCTTTGTCACATACTTAATTTGTACAACAACGCCATGTTTTGTACAAATAGTGATTCTATTGGTCATAATTGTCCAAGAGGGTGGTTGATCCAAGTTTTGGACATCAAAGGAAACACACTACATCAAATGAGCAAAATCCATTCTCCAAGAGTTGGAGGAATTCGACTACAATAAATGGTGAAGGCAAAGAAAATTTTATAGGTCCATACCGGAGCTGATGCCCTCATTAGCAACTTCTGCTGCGCTAAGAAAATTTGTTTCCTATAATATGTGCCATCCATTGGTAAAACTCTCCTTAGTGTTTCCAAACTTATTCAAGACAACGATATTTTGTCGAATTCTCTCTTAACCTTTGTTTTATCAAGGACAAGATGAAAGACACTCTGCTTGCTCAAGGGATTGTTAATATATGACTTTACAGACTGCTACCAATTACAAATAAATTGACAGAATACATTCCTACCTACACCTCACATCAACAAGCTTGTTCTATGATGTTTTCATTTGCTTCTGAAGATAGTAAATAGTCTAGATGTGTTGTTCCAACTTGTAAAGAAAATAAAACTGATGGATAAGATCTTGTTGGTGCTTGGAGCGCCAATCCGAATAATGTATTGTATATTTTATTATTTATTAATAAAATAACTATATTTTCATTTCATATCTTATTAATGGTATTGTCATTATGCAGATTAGATTGATGTATAAATATGCTAAGAATGACATCGACCTTAGAATAGTCTTGTAGTAATACTGGACACTATGTGGTCCGACATTGGGATAGTATTATTATTATAAACTATTCTTAAAGTAAATATTCTTAGTCGTTGGTTTTAGAATACGGTCGAATTCCTATAACCTAAAAGACTAGCACATGTCGTATATTGGTTGGAATTGGAAGCTCGTATAGACGTGTGGGTATTTGTTGAATCGAATACTGAATGACTCACAGGTGATTCCTAATAGTTGGAAGTACACACCACCGCCAGTAGGAATCTCCTCAAGTCGAGTAGCATATGTAATCTTTTGACTATAGAATATCATTGATTTTGTACGAGATCCTCCACACTTTGATGCCATGTATATCAGAAACATTTCATGGTCTGACCTCTAGATGTTCGTTGGGTGTGGACTGATGCACTCGTTAATCAAGTGTGAATCAAGATAGGATCCTTCGAGCCGTATATGTACCATAAGGGGTTTAGGTATCCATGTAAGTAACTCACGATTATTAAAACATTGGTGATCGAATATATCAGAAATGATATCTGAATAGTTTTGAAGAATTTTGGACATGTCGACATGAGATGTGCGCCTCGGATACTTGGCGATGTATTCTATGTTTCCTAAGCACAACTCGGATAGCCTACGACAAAGGGATTGATAAACATATGTGATGACCTCGACTTGTATAGTTCTGAAAGAACGTTCGTGTTCTTCGCAAATTCGGAGGTGGTCGAATTGCGTGCATATTAACTAGGCTTATATGAAAAAAATATCTGAACTTAGAGAGTCCCAATAGAAAGTGTACTCGTTGAGCACTTGGGTAGCCGATTAATTTTGATAAAATATAATATTCGATATTATAATTATCAACTAAGATAATCAAATGTTATTGGATAACATTGATTATTTACTTTGACCTAATTGGATTAATTCAATAATTACACAATGGCTTAATTATAAATTCATAAATATCTCTACCATTGAGGATATTTTGATAATTCCAAATATGTAATTATAGGTGTTTTTGTCTTGATTTAATTGGATTAAATCAAAGTGAAAGACATGTAACTAATTCATCAATTAAGCTTTGTCTTGATTTAATTGGATTAAATCAAAGTGGTAGACAAATGTGATTAGTCACACTTAATTATACATATTTGGATAAATTAGATTAAGCCCACATAAAAGTTGATTAGAACTTTTATTAATTAAAAATTACCTAAGTTTTACTATAAATAGCAAGCTTGAGTAAAGTTTTAATTAAGCTTGTGGAAGCTAAATACAAGTAATTCTTGGAGAAACTAGTCTAAGTTAGAGAAGTGTTTAAGAAGCCTTGGAAGTTCTCTACAACATTTCATCTAGGAGAAATCAAGATTGGATCTTGGAGTCAAGCTTGCAAACCTTGGAAGTTCTCCAACCATTTCAACAAAGGAGAAGAAGATTGGATCTTTGTATCAAACTTACTAGGTAATGTTTGATCTTCTCATAATCTATGTTCTTCATTAGTGAGTTTTCATTACTGAGTAATATAATGATGAATTATGTATTGGATGCATGATTACATAGCTTAAAGTTGAAATAAGGCTAATGAATTGTGTTAGGATGCTTTGGAAGTATAAACATTATATGTTTGTAATAAGGTCAAACATGTTCATGTTGGACATGGAACGATTAATAAGAGTTTGGAATTCATTAGTGAGTTTTCATTACTGAGTAATATAATGATGAATTATGTATTGGATGCATGATTACATAGCTTAAAGTTGAAATAAGGCTAATGAATTGTGTTAGGATGCTTTGGAAGTATAAACATTATATGTTTGTAATAAGGTCAAATATGTTCATGTTGGACATGGAACGATTAATAAGAGTTTGGAATTCTAGATTAAAGCTTAGAGCTATGGCTACCATTCTAGAATCACTTGACCACCTTTGAGCGAACTAGAATTGTTTATGAGACATTTCATAGTGGGATTCTAAATTGGTTTGTGTTTTGATTCAAACAAATGAATATATGTATTTAGAATACATGTATGTTAGTTGTATAACATGTGTTGTGGTTGGTTTTGATGTTAAAATTGGGTTTAAGATGTATTGAAATGATAGGAGAAAATTGGAAGTGTTTCGGATTTATTTGAAGGTTGAAATTGCTCAATGCCTATGGGAGCGTTGTGACACTGACCTTCCAGCGTCGCGACACTGAGCATCAGACATCTAGGCATCGCGACTCTCACCCTTGTATGTCGCGACTCTGGGACGTTGAGCTCTCACACATTACTCTCACAGATTTGTGCGTCGTGACTCCTAATCCTCCGCATTGCGACACCGAGAGCTGATGAACAGTAAAACTTTATTTTTTCCGTTTTGGAGTTTCCGGACTCTAATTTGGTCCCCGTTTTTTCCTAAGGACTCGTGTCGGAATTTAATTTTCATTAAAATATTTTAAAATACACATATCCCTAATATCTTTAGGTTATACTCACTTCCGCTACGCGGGAAACTGATCCGACCCTAAGGGTTCCACAACCGCTCCAACATAATTGTATCAGTAACAAGGCTTAACCACACAACACATGTTGCATGTTTGACATATATTTGAATCTATGTCTCTGTATTTTAATTTAATTATGCATAAGTCATATTGAATATGTATTGCATGTTTTAAATTAAAATTTTGACCTAATTATGTTAATGACTTGATTGTCTTAAATCTCCCATAATTAAGTGATTACTTTATTTTAAGTAATATTATTTATAATGTATGAGCATTATTGGAAGGTTTTTCTTGTCAATACGGAGATGAATGAGTTCTTACTACTCATATCCAAGACCGTCATTATTATTAGGGTATAAGTGCTCGGAACTTAGGTCGCTCCGGAAAAATATTAGATGTAGCGTGATGAGTTAACGCAGTCACCCAATACCATCATTATTGTGAGGGTGTACATACGAAGCTCATTAGTACACATTGATAAGTATACATCTGGAATACGTCTTAAGCAAAAACTGTTGATAGTGTGTGGATAAGAAACGGTTCAAGACCAAACTATGAGTCACATTAATGTGATTGACCTTGGAGGTCTACCTAATTAATTTATAAAGACTAAGACCGTCGATAATGTCAGCTGCAATAAATATCATGGGATCCACTTCCCGCTATGAAATTTTGATAGTCAAATTTCTATTTTTTCGTTAAGAGATATTACGGAATTACATAAAATAAAGTGAGGGTACTAATAGATTTAAAATTCCATAATCAATTAGTGTTATTATTTTGAAATGAAAAATATTTTGCTCTTGTTTAAAATATTGTCTTGTAGATGGATGCCGCAAATCCATTAATGCGACTTTTGGATTCTAATAAACTAAAAAGAGCCGAGAACTATTTCGAATGGGAAATAAACATTCGTCTTGTCTTGGAGTTTGAAAATTTAACCTATGTAACTATCAAATCGATGCTTGTTGAAATCGATCCTGACTCTACTCTTGAAGAGCGAGAAATTTGTGAAAAATGGAATGATGATAACCTTAGGGTGAAATCCTACATTTTAGGATCGATGGTTCCAGATTTGCTGAGACAATACATAGAGGTACCGGATGCTTGGAGCATTATGCGAACACTCAGTGAGTTGTTTGAGGCAAATCAAGAGATAGAGATATATCGGAGGTCTAAGTAATTATTTCATGCTACACTCAAGGATGAAAGAACTGTCAGCATTCATGTTTTGAACATGATCGACCAGATCCGATAGTTGGAATGATAGGGCACCATGATTAATGAACGGCTGGGCCGTAATTTGATTTTTTCTTCTTTGATAGGAACTTATGTTGGTTTTGTGTTAAACTTCTATATGCACTCATGCAAGCCAGCTATGAAGAAATTCATAACATGTTACGCTTGACGGAACATGATTTGAGGAAAGGCAATCCCATTTTGTACCTCTATGGTGGAACTGGCTCTTCAAAGACTTCTGAGAAGTCAAAGAAAATCAAAATGGGGAAGAAGAATATTTCAAAAAAACTCCAAGAAGCACAAAGGTGCAAAACCGTAAGTACCTCGTGATCAATGTCTACATTGCAAGAAGTCTAGACACTGGAAGAATGACTGTCCAGAGCTAAAAGGAAAAGCAGGACCCTCAGGTACACTTTGTATTTTTCCTATTATTGACATCTCATTGGCCTTATATGTAAATAGTCACTGGCAGTCCTACTCATATTTGTAACTCCATACAGGTCATGAGGGTTAAAAAAAGGTTAAAAAAAAGGGAGATCCAACTTAGAGTAGGCAATGGCGAGACATTGGATGCAATGTCATAGGAACAATTGTTCTAGATCTCCCTAATGGATGTAAATTAGATTTACATGACTGTTATTATGTATCCTCACATATCAGATAAATAATATCACTACCAATATTAAATAAAAAGGGATATAAAATAAACATTAAGGATGGAACTTTATGTTTATATGATAAAGATAACTATTTGATATGTGAATGTTATTTATCTAACGGTCATTATATTTTCGAAACATATAAAGACGTCTTTAATGTATAGGAAAATATAAATAGAAGATCTGAATTAAATAATATTGAATTATGACATATGAGATTGGGCCATATAGGTGTTAGACGTGATGGAGTTGGTGCTTGGAATGCCAATCCGAATTATATATTTTATTATTTATTAATAAAATAATTACATTTTTCTTTTCATACCTTATTAATGGTATTGTCATTATATGTATTAGATTGATATATAGATATGCTAAGAATGACATCGACCTTAGAATAGTCATTACACTAGGTGTAAATTATTCTTAAAGTAAATATTCATAGTCGTTGGTTTTGGAATACGGTCGAATTCCTATAACCTAGAAGACTAGCATATGTCGTATATTGGAATTGTAGTTCCAATAGTTTAACCCGATGTACCATGAGTTTTGGAAACTCGTATAGACATGTGGGTATTCATTGAACCGAATACTGAATGACTCACATGTGATTCCTAATAGTTGAAAGTAAACACTACCATCGATATGAATCTCCTCGAGTCGAGTAGCATATGTAATCCTTTGACTATAGGATAGCATTGATTTTGTGTGAGATCCTCCACACTTTTATGCCATATATTTCAGAAACCTTTCATGGTCTGGCCTCTAGAAGGTCGTTGGGTGTGGACCGATGCACTCAGTAATCAAGTGCGAAGTAAGATATGATCTGTCGGCCCGTATGTGTACCATAAGGGGTTTAGGTATCCATGTGAGTAAAGTCACAATTCTTAAATCTTTGGCCAAAGTTGATCACCTAGGGTGGATCGCATCAGTTATGAAGAATCTGTTATGGTTGGTGCTCGGAATGCCAATCCGGATCGTATTTATGTTCGATTCATGAATACGAACAATTCATTTTTCCATAATATTACTTATTTAATGGTAGCACCTCTTGTCTTTTATATACATATTCGATCTAATTACGATTAGATATCTAATTATGATTAGATTGAAACTAAATCTGATTTAGTGATATGTGTATATTAGACAAAAGGCCCTAGGATTTATAATGTAGTGCTCAGTTATAACGTAGTTTGTAATTGACATTGGGAAGCGACACTATAAGTTGTATATCCTTAAATAAAGTTTCTGGTCAAGATTTACTAACAAGGGTCGGTTAGTAAAATCCGCTAAGACAAGTACATATCATATATCGTGACTTGGTTCGATGGTTTATCCCAATAAACCATGAGTCTCGGAAGACTCGTATAGACATATAAATGTTTATTTGATAACCACTGAACGACTCACTAAAGATTCCCTAATAGATGGTACACCAACGTCAATAAGAATCTTCTCGAGTTGAGCGAGCATAGTAGTCCTTCGACTTGGGATACCACAATGGATATATGAGTTATCCTCCACACTTTGATGGCAGTCATGTCACCGATCTATTTAGATCAGACCTTCGCCTGTTCGCTGGGTGTGGACTGATGCTCATGATATCCAGTGCGTATCAAGATAGAATCCGCCAGTCTTGTGTACAATGAATAGGTTTCCTATATGTGTCTGCGATCTAGTAAATCCATGGCTTTGGTATATCTTCGGAAGCGAGTTTCGAGTGTTATTTAGAGATCGTAAATTTGAAAGTCAACAATATTATACCATAAAGATTTGACGTTCTTATCTATATCTCAGGTATAATATGGATAGCCTGTGACGGAGGGATTATACATATGCAATGACCTCGACTTGCATAGTTTAGCGAGATTATTCGTGGTTGTCATATTTCTTGAGTTAGTGAATTATGGACACGAAATTCGATTTTGTGACGGATAATCATAAACTTAGAGAGTCTCACAATATGAAGTGTACTCGTTGAGCACTTGGGCAATGCGTTATGAATGATACAGATTATTCATAATACTTCACCGGATTAAATGAGTTAATTCTAATCGTTTAAACGATTAAATGAAAACACATGCTTTAGGGAATTTTGGTCAATTAATAATTAATGTGTATTTGTATTTGATACATATTAATTAATTGTCAAATGAGACTTTGACGCATGCCATTAATATATGTATTTGTTATTTAATGTAAATAAAAATACATATATGATAATAATTATATTAATTAATTATTTAAATAATTAAATGTTAAATATTTGAATAATTAAATAATATCTACATTACATAAATGTTATGCAATATGTTTGATTATTATTGGTTATATGTGGCATGATTTAATTAAGCTTGAAGTGTGCAAATTTGATTTGTCAAACTTAAAGCTTATCTTTATTTAATTAGATTAAATTGTATAAATGACTAAAATACCCCATAGGTCGGTTTTGGCTTGAATTTTAAAGTGAAAATTTTGTTTTTCCAATTATTCTCCAAGCCTTGGCCGAAACCTCCATTAAAGAAAGCTCTCAAATATATGTTCGAAGAAACAAAGAAAAAAGTGAAGAAATCAAGGAAAAGCTTAAAGAAAGTTGAAGATGAGTAGGCAATCTTTAATATTCTTAAGTGTAGAAAATTAGTTTCTTGTTCTTGAATTACTAGAATGGTTCTAGTGTTTATTTACTTCTTAGAAATTGGGGCTTTTTGATATGGAGGATGGATTTAGAGGATAGGTGCATGTGTGAAGTAGAATTGAATGATATTATTGTGATATTTGTTCAATTTGATCATTTGATGATATGTTTCCATTCTAGAATGTTATGACCACTCTTGTAATGCCTATAATTATTCTTGGGTGCTTCATTGGTGGTGGCTTTGATTGGTGTTGTGATTAATGTTAAGAAAATTGGATTAAAGCATGAAATATTGATATTTTTTGTTTCTGGATCAGATCTGAAAAAACTGGGTTTATGATGATGAAAATTATGTCATAAAAATGTATCGGATGTGTTTTGGGTATTGGAACAATTTCTGAAAATTATTTCGGAGTTCAAATATGCGAAAACGGTGAAAAACGGCGTTACCTGGTGACATTTGAGCCAATCGGGGTGACGGCTGCCCAAACAGTGAATTGGTCATTGTTCGGGTAGCCCATAAACTGCCCTAGTACTGTTTGGGCTGACATGGGCAGCCCTCATGTGCATTGGGTGGTCGGTTCGGTCAAAAACGTGTTTTATGCCATTTTGCGGAAAAATATTTTCGTAAAGGTTTCGCGATGTTTCTTAACTATTTATGTCATTATTTGATATCGAATAAATATGTTTATGTGAAATATGAATGAATTATTCATATTAGATATTAAATAATTTATTCAGTAATTTAAAAAGTTTTAAAATTACGATTTCACCCAAACTGCGAGCTTCCGCTGCGCCCCTGCCAAAACCCCAACAAAAATGGTATCAGAGCAGGTTTGACCCTTCATCCATTATATTTTTCATGCTTGATATATGATACATAATCCAATTTTGATGTTTGCACATGCATGCAATTTAGATATTTCTTGATTTTTCGGTTCTACGCTAACGGAAAACGTAACAGAAATTTAATGGTTAAGTTAAGTTATGTTTTCTAAGGTAGAATTGAACTATTTAGAAGTTGATATAGATTTAACTCTGCATTTTATGTAAGCAATACTTTCTTGAGGAATATCCCCGCTTAAATAAGGCAGTAGAGTGATATGTATTGGATGCATGTTTATTGGTTCGTCTTGTCAATACGGTTTATGGGTATCTTTCTATGGCTGCATCCGAGAAAGTACCAAAGCAGTGAGGGTGTAGTTGATAGAATTTTATCGATGCCGGATGTATTTTTGATACTAGATAAATTCAAGTGAAAGTGGAAATCTTGAACATGCCAAAGTAGTCAGGACTACATCGGTAGCTTGAGTTTGTCATTGGTAAGTGAAGTCTTGATATGCCTCCTTGTGAACGTGCCAAAGCTATCATAACGAGAAACGGTCAGGACCAAAATCAGGAGTCACAGTGAGTGTGATTGACAATGAGTTGTCTACCTAATGAATATACGTAGGCGAGATCGTGCCAAAGCTGTGAGTCGAAATATATTCATGTGGTCCACTTCTCACTATGGAATTCGATTTAATTATTGAATTCCCGTTTTCCGTTGGGGATTACAATATTACATAAAGTAGTGGGAGACATTGCTGGGTTAAAAATTCATAACTAAAGCAGTGTGTAATATTATGAAAATTGTTGCTTGTGTGTTTTCCTTATTCTATATTGTTGATAGAATTTAAACTTCTTATCCACTGCATGCATATTATTTGAATATGTTTTCTGACTTCACTTATGGTTCCGAATTTCTAGAATAGGTTCTAGTATGTAAGTATACTTGGATATTATTAGATTAGTCTAAACCATCGGGAACTATTGTTCCGATTTTCTTGAAAATCAAGATGGTTAGTGACTTAAATGCTAAGTCACGATAGGTAATCTAAATAGATATTTGTTTTAGGATATAATTGTCTAGAGAGAATATTTTCTTGTGCAGTAAGAATTGACGTGAATTAGTTCATGTCTCGAGATTCTTGACTGGCATTAAGAAAACTCCATTAGGTATTTGTTTATCTTATAATGACGTTTCTTGGCTTTAGTGACTTTTAGAAGTCACGTGTTTTACACAGATTGCTAATCAATTATTTGCAATTGTTGTGAATAATTAAAGGCAAATTATAAAGCTAAAGAAATGAGATGAGTATAGTAATGTATAAAGAATATAGATTCTCACAATACGACAACTGTAGGTATTGGATACCAGATCTCCCATCTAGTTATTTAAAATAATATTTAATGATTGTTTTGATATTTGATATCAGAAATTGTGACTATTGGATAGTTATTTTTTCTTTATAAATAATTGTTACATATTTGAATATGACTAGTAATGTCATTGATGAATAGATAAACATTACGAAAAATATTCGGTTAACTAAATAACTTAGAACAGTGCTTTATGAGATTTTATCATATAAGTATTATATGTTTATTCTGTATGGTAAAGGATGGTCTGATACAAGATCACACCATATATCCTTATCCATTTAATGAATATTGTATTCAGGATGTGATTAAATCTCATTTAACCAATGATTTTCATTGGAACACAAATTTATTAAACGAATACATTGGATGTATGTAGTTTAATGAATTATAAATTACCTTGGATAGTTTTCTTTACTTCTTGACTTAGTTAATGAGTTGTCATGACTTAGTTGCGTATTTCTAAAAGAATATATATTGAACGTCTTGAATGGTTCGAGAACTTTCAATATGTTTCTGATGAAACGCGGATAGAATATTTTGAATGGTTCAAAGATATTCTATTAGAAGTGTTGAAAACTATATTTCTTTAAAAATTCATCGTGAGTCTTTGAATTGTTCAAGGATGTTTGATATGATCAAACATATGAATTTATGGCAATTAGTTCTAAAGTTATTTAATGAATGTGATTCTTACTCAATATTATTCTTCTATGATTCCATCGTGATGGAATTGATCAGTGGGAGAAATTGAATCTTATATGATCTGATTCGTTTGATACTGAGTGTTACCAAATTAGTTTTCAATACTCTTGGGGATATGCTCTAATAACACTAAATCATTTTTTTTAACTAAGGTTCCATTACTTTCTACAGTTACGTATATGATATGTATAAGTAAAAAATTCGAATCTTAAAAGGTTTAAGATTTGAATCTTTCTTTTGTATAATAATTATATAATTGAAAGTACTTGCGCCTTGGAGGTACAAGTAAAAGTTTATCATTTATTCTATTTAATGGATTATTATATTCTATTTGATAGAATATCTTTTCTTCGATCCCGAGTAATAAAATTATTTTATTACTTGGTGTGTAACATCGGATGTTGACCAATGTAGAAAAGACTTGACTTAGTGAAGTAAAATGTTAGAGTGATCAACTATAAATGGAACCACGTAATTAATAAGATTAAAAGGCCCTTAGACAGCTTCCATATAAGTCCAATAGGATGTCAGAATCATTTACGAAGTATTTGATACTTAATTCTTCTGCTTATTTTCTTATTGAAGAAAAGTATCCTATAATTTATAGTGGGAGCGATATTTGATATCGATTTCGGAAATTAGCATTAAACAATAGATCTAAGATTGTTCGTAGCTTACTACGATCAAGTTTTGAACTTGATTGAGCTCTCGTTATGAATCATTCATAAAATGTGCAAATTTTTTGCGCTGCAAAAGCAAAGTGAGATTGTTAAAGGTTTAACCTTTAAGAAATGTTATACTCAGTAATCTATTGTGATTCTGAGAAATGTTGATATTAAACTATGTATTTTTTGGGAAAATCTACGGTCCCGAGGATCGATTATCAAGCAAGAAACATAAGTGCGAATACACGAGGAAGTTGCGGAATACTTACATCGAGCAGTTGAGCGATGCGACGAACACAAAAACTTCAAGTCCTCCTCCAAGGTGCATTCGGCAGTGAGCTGAATTTGGTCTCCAAATTCGGTCCAAGCTCCAAGCTTTTGGGTGGTGATTCCAAGCTCACAAGTGGGTTTCCCTATCACCTTAGGATGACTCCTTTGTGTGTTAGCAATTAGGAATTTTTGCCATAAAAATCCCTTATTTTCTCCCTACAATTCACGGCAAAACCAGAAGGTTTTTGGAGAATAAATTCAGCCCATGGCCGAATAGAAGGAAGAAGAAAGAGAAGAGATAATGTGTTGGTTGGTTGTTACAATTGTGTATCTAATACACTAAAAGAAAGTCAAATACCTAAAAATCAAATAAAGGTAAAAATGTCTTTCATTCACCAACTATTGAGTGTCAAACACTCTTCCAACAACAACCATCACTATTTACTCAATCAAGTGACAAGATGTCACATCAATCAAATTGAAAAGTGATTTGACGCTTGATATGACTTGCAGGCCGCATTTGAATTCGAAATACGAGTGCGCTCGCAAACACTCCCAGGCTCGGGTTCGCTAATTCCAAATTAACGAATTTTCCGTTGCCACGTAATTAAATAATTATGCCTAGCAAAACTATTATTCACGTCGCTAACGAATTAATTTTAAATTAAGTCGTTCGCCCAAATTAAAATCCAATTTTAATTCTTCGTCGAAATCCAATTTCGTATAATATATCAAATATATTATTTTATCGATTAATTCCAAATTAATCATTATCTCTCTTTAAATGAGATAAAATATATCTGTAATTAATCCCATATTAATTTTCTCTCTCATCTAATTAATCCCAGATTAATAAAGTGCGAGTCATACGTCATCGGTGAATCTTCGGGAAGCGACCCATGAGATCCCTGGATATGTTGGCAGTAAATCCGATCGTCGGACTATCCGAACACGTACGTACCTAGTACTACGTTTATACCGATTTACAAGACAAGGTTGGCTTCTAGCAAAGTACCATGCCTACCCAATTCTCCAGAAATATCCTTACAGGAATATGTGATCTATATCAGGCATAGTATACGTAGTATTGCGTATTTCGATCCAGCATCGGATGTCACGTGCAAGGCCTGGGGCTGGAATTGTGTCTGCCCCGTATAAATAGTGTTTTAGGCACTTTGCCCAACAAACTAGATTCGTAGACTTTATTTGAAAAGTGTGGATATACAAGTCTTGTTTAATTGTGTCCCAGACAACAATGCCACTTACAAGTCTCTTCTGATCAAATCAGTTAGAGCTATTTGTTTGTCATGTTATATGTTTGAGATTTATTTATATTCAAAATATAAATTCTGTTATTCACATCTAATGTGTTTATCTCAATATCATCTTTATATAATAAAACACTTTAGTGTTCTAGAATATAAAGGTATACCCGCAACGGGTTAAACCCTGATATAGAGATAATGTATCTAGTCAAACTAGTTACATTTTAACAGTTTCCTAATTTAAGTACACACCCGAAGGGTAGTTCTTAAACTTAGGTATCTACGGTTAAAACAGCAACTTTCGCCCCGTTTTCAATTCGCAGATTAATCTCAACTGAAGTCAGTATCCTGCTCTCAGCAGATTCTGCACACCAGCACATATATATGTATCACACTAAGTATCTAAAATCTAATTTTAATACTAGTAGTGAACAAATTTAATGACAAACATATTTGAAGTCAGAGCCTTGCTCGTTCTTCAATTCCTTCATGTCTGCCTTATTCAAACGGCAGTCGCGCTTCCGCGATCCCGTTTGCCACAATTTAGGCAGACATTGTGGGATATGTCATTCATCTTCCCAGAAGATTATAATGATTTTGCCTTTGCCCTTTTCGGTACCCCAGAAGCCTATGGCCAAGCCTTGGCCTTCTAGAATGTCGAAATAAGATGCGCCTTGCGCTTCTTGCCTTATTGCGAAGTTTGGCTTTGTCTCATTGAGAATAGCCATTAACTCTCCAAGAGTTTACTATTGCAATTTAGTACTTCTTAGATCTTAAAATAGATCTATGAAGATCCTTCAATTTCATTATCATACTTTAAGGATCTAATCCTTAGTTCTGATTAAGAAATTAAGGAGTCTCTTTGGCAAGTATAAAAGATTAAGCACTAAAGTTATCATCACATAAATCTTCCAAAGATTATGTTCTACTATTTGCTTAACTCCGGGCTCAGGCCTAAGATGTTATTTTATCAAATAAAGTAACTTCTTAGTTTCCAGGACCATTCTGAAATTTTATTCCCAATTTGAAAATTAAAGTCGTTTAAATACATTTTCCCCATGATTATGTTTTAAACACTAATCTTTCAATTATCATGATTCTAATAGTCCAACTATTTAATAAACGATTTTAGGTACTATTTATTATAATGATTACTATAGTCCAACTATATAATCAACTATAATTTAATAGGTTAAATTCAATTATATTGATTACTATAATCCAATTATAAAATCAACTATAATTAAATTGTTAATTCAAATATATTGATTACTATAATCCAATTATATAATCAACTATAAATGAAATAGTTTGAATTACAGTCCAACTGTTTATTAAAACAACATTAATTATTAGTCCAACTAATATTTAATTTATTTGACGTAATATTTGAAATGAGCGCGTATGGCAAGTAACTAAATGAATATTGCAAATTTAATACTTGCCTCCCACTATTTTTTCGGCGAGCCTCTAACCCTCTGTGGAGTACTCGGGAAACCTTGTTTCCTAGTGGGCTAGGATCCCGTTAAATAACACACAATCTTGACTTTGGACAACAAATTGTATGATAATTAACTAGGTAGATCTCTAAGATCAATTGGATCCAATCCAATTTCTAGATCCAGTAGGTGGACATCCAAGTCCGAAACATATATCCTATATATGCCAATATATCCAATATATTCCCTAACCTTTTTCCTCTGAATCAACTAAGCCTTGGCTTTGGCATAAAAAACTTAGTGATCTCAATTAAGCGGAACCCATTGACCATGGAAAGCTTCGTAATCAATGTCGATGGACAAGAAGTGATCTTGACTTTGGCCAATAAATCACAACTTGGACAAGACACTGATATGGAACAAAGCCTTCATGATTCAAACACATCCTCGACGGAAAAGGCCTTGACTTTGGCCAACAAACCAATGCCAGTCTTAGATCTTGAGTAAGAATCACTCAATGGAAGGAAAGCCGCTTAATATTTTGTGAGGGTTTTTCGCGTGCAAATTGGCAACCAATTTATTATCTTTGTTAAGGTCTCATCATCATACACCCTTAAACATGCATTCTAAACACATTATAAGGCGCATATAAGTAAAGTAATAATGATATGCGGATGGATACTTTAACACATTGTTCCTAGAACAAATCTCTCCATTTCCTCTCTCCCGTTAGCACAAGTATTGCTTCTACCCGTTACATAAAACTTCTAAAGAAACCTCATTTACATTGAGGGGAATAGGTGAGAAGAGAAATACAAAGAGTATGGAGGTAATAGGCTGGACACGCAGGTCCAATTAATAAATTCTAAATTTATTACAACAATTTCCAAAATTGCCCCACCTATCTAATATCCATCTGATATACATTATTCATGCATCGCAACCATGTATTCACACAAGCATGTTATCAATCAATCTAATCCAATTAATTAATCTGATAATTAATGACCATCCAATGTTCAAACAACATTTTTATTTTGCGCGAGTCAAACTCGTTTTGCGAATAAGTACTCAAAGTACGAATTCTTGAATTAAATTAAACTACAAAATTAAATCCAATCTAATTTGTATTTAATACTAATTCACTATTTAATTCCAAATTAAATATTACACTTTATTAACGAACCTTTACGACTTAGATTCTAAATCTAATCGCTACGGGTCTCAAAGCCCGATTAACATCCAATGTTTATTTAATTAAAGTCCAATGGGCTTTTAATTAATTTCTTAAGGCATGGACTTTTGGTCAACTTGGGTCTAACCCAAAGACTAAAGCCCATTTAAAGGAATCACCCTTATATGCCTAGAAACCAATTTAGGCCCATTAGGCCCAATTAAAGTTAAAGGTCCATTAAGTCTTAATTGGACTTTATGAAAATGGTTTTGGGCCCAATTGGATCCAACCAATTTGCCTAAACCAATCTTGGTACAACCAAGCCCAATAAGCCCAATTACAACCTTAAAAGTCCAATTTCCAAAATAGGCCCATTAAATTAAATTACCAAATTCCAAATTTTATAACTTAATTAACCTAAAGTGTATTACATAATTAATCAACTAAATTAACATTTCCAAAACATCAATTAGCCTAATTAATTATGCTTATTAACAACAAAACATGTCCAACACATTTTATCAAAAATCAAACCCATTTACATGCTCATTTAGTCTCGGCAATTAGGGGTTTTTAATGTCCAATTCGAATTCAATCCAATTAAATCCAATTTGACATTAAATCAACATTACCCAATTGATTTCAAGTCATCCAATGAATCAAAAATCAAAATACCAAGACAATTAGGGCACTACTACCACTCGGCCAAGCCAAGATTTTTGGGGAAAATTGTTCCAAACAACTTTTCATGAAATTGATCCAATCAAACTTCAATTAAGCATCATTTAAGCATACTCAATCATCCAATTTCATCAAATCATGCTCAAATACATTTTACCCAATTTTAACCCTAAATCAAGTTTCATGCTTTTAACTCGCTCTGATACCATTGTTGGGAAAATCTACGGTCCGGAGGATCGATTATCAAGAAAGAAACATAAGTGCGAATACACGAGGAAGTTGTGGAATACTTACATCGAGCGGTTGAGCGATGCGACGAACACAAAAACTTCAAGTCCTCCTCCAATGTGCATTCGACAGTGAGCTGAATTTGGTCTCCAAATTCGGTCCAAGCTCCAAGCTTTTGGGTGGTGATTCCAAGCTCACAAGTGGATTTCCCTATCACCTTAGGATGACTCCTTTGTGTGCTAGCACTTAGGAATTTTTTCCACAAAAATCCATTATTTTCTCCCTACAATTCACAGCAAAACCAGAAGGTTTTTGGAGAAGAAATTCAGCCCATGGCCGAATAGAAGGAAGAAGAAAGAGAAGAGATAATGTGTTGGTTGGTTGTTACAATTGTGTATCTAATACACTAAAAGAAAGTCAAATACCTAAAAATCAAATAAAGGTAAAAATGTCTTTCATTCACCAACTATTGAGTGTCAAACACTCTTCCAAAAACAACCATCACTATTTACTCAATCAAGTAACAAGATGTCACATCAATCAAATTGACAAGTGATTTGACGCTTGATGTGACTTGCGGGACGCACTTGAAGCGCAAACACTCCCGGGCTCGGGTTCGCTAATTCCAAATTAACGAATTTTCCGTTGCGACGTAATTAAATAATTATGCCTAGCAAAACTACTATTCACGTCGCTAACGAATTAATTCTAAATTAAGTCGTTCGCCCAAATTAAAATCCAATTTTAATTCTGTGTCGAAATCCAATTTCGTATAATATATCGAATATATTATTTTATCGATTAATTCCAAATTAATCGTTATCTCTCTTTAAATGATATTTTATCCTAGATAAAATATCTCTGTAATTAATCCCAGATTAATTTTCTCTCTCATCTAATTAATCCCAGATTAATAAAGTGCGAGTCATACGTCATCGGTGAATCTTCGGGAAGCGACCCATGAGATCCCCGGATATGTTGGCAGTAAATCCGGTCGTCGGACTATCCGAACACGTACGTACCTAGTACTACGTTTATACCAATTTACAAGACAAGGTTGGCTTCTAGCAAAGTGCCATGCCTACCCAATTCTCCAGAAATATCCTTATAGGAATATGTGATCTATATCAGGCGTAGTATACGTAGTATTGCATATTTCGATCCAGCATCGGATGTCACGTGCAAGGCCTGGGGCTGGAATTATGTCTGCCCCGTACGAAGCACATATCGGATCTCTGGTAACTAGTCTCTATAATTGGATAAACATGACCTAGTCATTTTATCCCGATGACTGCAGTACATCAGAGAACCAGTTCCGTATCCTACGTGAACATCATCTCCACTATGACTGGAGTGATACTTCCGTCTTGACATCACACCCAACACACTACGATTCTCAATATACCCGGCAGAGGCGTACACAGAACTTGTTAAAGCCCTGGACGACCTAAAACCAAAGCATATTGATTGTCGTAAGTATTAGCGGTGCAAGTCTCAGGTTAAGACCAAATACACCTACCCTGATTTCGGACTTCCATAGACACATAGTCATACTACCAATGGAATTCTGAGGGGTCTATCCATAGCGAAGCTTTTTTCGGTACCATCGGTAAAACACAACCTCCTACTACACTTGCATGAGTATCTTATACCCAAATATATGAGAACTATGTCGTTATGCCCTCACAACGCGCACAAGTGTAATACTAGTCTTTTACGCATTATCGATGCCCAATCTTGATAATACTCTGACTAGGGATATTTAATGATTAAACCTTCGTGGATTGATATTGTCTCATATCATCTCAATCCAGGAACTAATCATAAGGACCTCATATCATTTATATATCTTGGTGATCTAATCACAAATGATAAGAGAGCAATTTCCTTTGTCACATAGTTAATTTGTACAACAACACCATGATCTGTACAAATAGTGACGCTATGGGTCATAACTGTCCAACAATCTCCCACTTGGCCTATAGCCAGTCACTCGAGTGTCCTACACCCGAACTATGTACTGTTCGCTCAAATTATTGAGAAAAGACTTTCGTCAGCGGATTTGCATGATTATTATCTGATGCGATTTATACGATCATCACATCGCCACGATGTATAATCCGAACGGATCAGATGAATAAT
Source organism: Zanthoxylum bungeanum (assembly GCA_019454045.1). NCBI lineage: Eukaryota > Viridiplantae > Streptophyta > Magnoliopsida > Sapindales > Rutaceae > Zanthoxylum > Zanthoxylum bungeanum. The sequence goes on along the minus strand of SKCR01023473.1, from coordinate 76,164 downwards.
CGAAGTATATATCTGGATCGTTGATGAGACCATTAATTCTTTAGCCTATGCTGAAGCCAAGCTCAACTGCTAACAGAACTATATCTAATCTAATTAGATTATTATCAATCCAGAAGGCTTCTATTGCTGCCTTAGCTGCAGCAATAATCCACTTTTGTTGTTTATTCGGTAACAGTATCTTGCTTGGAAGATTTCCAACTCACTGTTCCGTTATTCAAACTTTATAGTATCGTTGTTACGACTTATAGTCGTTATTATCGGTTTGGAAACTTGCATCAGTGATCCCAGTCACTTCAAGTTCTCTGTCTCCATAGTATAAGACAACATCCTTAGTTCCTCTAAGATACTCAAGGATATTCTTTACATCAATCCAATGACTATCACTTGGATTGGCCTGATTGTGACTCCATATGCTCAAAGCGTATGAGACACCAGGTCGCGTACATTTATCAATGTACTATTTCTTAGAGAGTGCTAACAACTCTAAATCTATCCCAGTATATTTCTATTCCTAGAATAAAGGTTGTTTCTCCCAAGAATTCTACGGAGAATTTTCTCGAAAGCCAAGCTTTCGCCGATTATATTTATGGGAATATCATTTCCAAGAAATGACATGACATTATTACTTAGGACTTTCACTGTCAGTACGCTCCCACTAACCTTCTTATATAAACAAGAATCATTTTCGTTTTGAATTAAATCATACACCATTATGATTACATCAAAACGATAATTCCAAGAATGTTATGCTTGCTTCAATCCATCCATGGATCGAATAACCTGCAAACCTTGTTTGCTAGTTTTGGTATGAAAAAACCGTCAGGATGTTGTAAACATCCTCCAAAAGGTTTTCGTTTAAGGAAAGTGATTTTGACGTTCCAGCTGCCACATTTCATAAATGAAACATGCAGCTTTAGCAAGCATTTTCCAAAGTGGCAAAGTGGTTTCTTCGAATGAGAGATCCATTGTGGTTTCTTTGTTTGAAGAGTTCATTCTAGAATGGCCAAAGAGTTTGAATTCTGCTAAGATCACGGTTTGATATACTAGCTTATAGAGCCTATTGTAGACTCAGATAAGCTTTCCGGAAATCTATGTTTTTCTAATTTTGATAATAGTCAGATTGTCTGATTTTATCGAAGCATAAAGAATACACATATGATAGTAGGGTCAGTGGGAGCGTACAAATTTCTTTCTAGTGTTATATATCCTAACGAAATTATCATTATTAATGTAATAATAAGATGTTTATAAGGTAAAAGGTTTACCTAAGTCTTATTTTCTCTATGAATGCAGTGGGAGTAGTCTCTGTTATATTTGATATAAAGTTTCATATATGATATAAAACTTGTTGGGGTTGGTGCTCAGGGCACCAATCCGGACCGTATTTATGTCTGATTCATGAATACGAACATCCATTTTTCCATAATATTACTTATTTATGGTTGCACCTCTTGTTTTTATATACGTATTCGATCTGATTACGATTAGATTGAAACTAAATATGGTTTAGTGATATGTATATATTAGAAAAAGGCCCGATAATATATAATGCAGTACACAGTTACAAAGGTAGTTTGTAATTGACATTAGGAAGTGTCACTGCTAAATGTATATTATCAAATATAGTTCCTGGTTAAGATTCACTAACATGGGTCGGTTAGTCAAATCCGTTGAGACCAGTACATGTCGTATATCGAGACTTGGTCCGATGGTTTATCCCAATGAACCATGAGTCTAGGGAGACTCGTATAGATGTGTAGGTGTTTATAATAGATAAACATTGAACGACTCACTGAAGATTCTTAATGGATAGTACACCAACGTCAATAAGAATCTTCTCGGTTAAGTAGCATAGTGGTCATTCGACTTGAGATACCATTGTGGATGTATGAGACATCCTTCACACTTAGGTGGTAGTCACGTCACCGATCTATTTAGATCAGACCTCCGCATGTTCGTTGGGTGTGGACCGATCCTCAGGATATCATGTGTGTGTCAAGATATGATCCGTCAGTTCTGTGGACAGAGCATAGGTAATCCATATGTGATTAGCAATCAGTTAAATCTATGGCCATAGTATACTTCGGAAATCAGTTTCGAATGTTATTTATAGATTGCTAATAGATACATCGACGGGATAATACCTATAGAGATTTGACGTTTACATCTATATCTCTGGGATTATCCGGATACCTGTGATGGAGGGATTATACGTATGCAATAACCTCGACCTGTATGATTCAGCTAGTTTATCTGTGGTCATCATAATTTACGGGTGGGTAAATTATGGACGCGAATTTTGATTTTGTGACGGATATACCTGAATCTAGAGAGTCTCACTAATGAAATATACTCGTAGAGCACTAGGGTAACTTTTATGAATAATGGTGATTATTTATAAATCATTTAAACGTTAAACGAAATATACATGCGAACGGGACGAACAGTCATTTCCTAATTAATGTGTATTTGTATTTAATATATGATATTATTAAATACACATTAATAAATTGTCAAATAAAGGTATTTGACATATATCATTAATATATGTACTTTAGATATTTAATGTAAATATAATACATATATTTGAGATATTTATATTTAATTAATTAATTATTTATTTAATTGTTGAATAATTAATATAATTAAAATATAAATATCTTACCAAATGATAAAGTTAGGAAATGATTATAAGTGTTTATTATTGACTTTAAAGTAAAGGAAATGGTAGTCAAATTGGATTTGACTTCTTTGGTATTTGTTTAAAGTGTTTAAAATTGAAATATCATTTTCCTTTGATTTGAGTGTAATTTTCGGCCATATACCTAAATAAATATAATTGTTATATTTTTGAGTTACTTTTGTTGACTTGTTGAATTTTCATTAAAGATGTAATGATCAAATTAACAAGATGATAAAGTAACTTTAAATGAAACAAAAACTAAATATCTAGATATTTTATACTACCAAATTCGGCCAAGGCTATTTTTTGGAGAGTATATATTGTTTTGTTTCATTTTTAGGGTTTAACAAGTTCATTTGAGACAAAATAAACATAAAAGAAGTTGAGAGAAAAGCTTGAAGACTAAAGGAAAAAAGCTTGGAAATCTTTGAGTTTTGTAAGTTTTTCTTTAAAGCTTTCAACATGGAAATTGTTTCTAACATTCTTGGAATCATTTTGTGTTGCTTTGATGTTCTTTCTTCTATTATAGTTTTTGTTTATTTGGTTGAGAACTTGTGTGAAAGATTGATGCATGTAAGTAAGCTTAAACTTGTTTTAAACTTGAAAATCAAAGTTGCCATTCTAGAGTTAGTAAGCCACTCCTTGGTGACCTAGAATTTTTCTAGAGTTGTTTCAAAGTGGTGAGGCTAGATTGGTGAAGTATTGAATGGATTAAAGTGTTGGATTTTGTAAATTTGGTGAAATTGGACAATTTGATGAAATTGAAGAATTAGGGTTCATAACCCACTCTAAATTTAGGGATTTTCATATATGTGATGTATTATGGTATGAATATGATGCATGTAAATTTTTGGGTTGATTGGATTTGATCTTGGCATGTTTTGAACAAAATGGACCAAAATGCAATCACTTGAAAATTTGGGGGTTGTCACGATAATTAGAAAAAAAATGGGGATTTGTGTTAAATCTGATTTTGATGTATTAGATGTGTTGAAAAATATTTTAGAAATGATTTAGAATCATCCAAAATTATATTTGATAATTTTTGGGCTAAAATAATCAATTTACAAAGTTTTGGAGCAATTCGGTAATTACCAAGAAATTTGATCTCTTGTGTAATTTTTCAGAATTTGATAATTGGATAATTAAATAAATAAGTTTATTTAATTGATCCAAGAAAAAATTTTGAAATCGAAAAATTTCGATTTTCCACTATTCCGTTGCGTTACCGATATTCCCCCTTAAAACCCCTTCAAAATGGTTATCTAATGTTTGTTCTTATCTTTACTTGATACATGTATGTTTTCATTTAATTTGATTAAATTTAAAGTGTATGACACTTTATGGAATATCCCCGCTTAATAAGGTTTTAAAGTAACTAATATTTGGAATACTTGTTTCTTGGTCTGTCTTGTCAATACGGTTTATAAATATTTTTCCGTGACTACATCCGAGACTGTGCCTCTGTTGTGAGGGTGTAGCCGATAGAGATTTATTTATGGCGGATGTATATTAGATACTAGATAAATTCAAGCGAAAGCAGAATCCTGAACGTGCCCTAGCTGTCAGGGTTACGCAAGTAACTTGAGTTTATCATTGACGAGTTTAACCTTGGTACATCTCCTTGTGGGCCTGCCTTAGCAGCGAAAACGAGAAACGACCAGGACCGGAAACCCAGGAGCCACTAGTGAGTGATTGACAATGAGTTATCTACCTGTGAATATACGTAGGCGAGACCGTGCCTCTGTTGTGAGTCGAAATATATTCATGGGGTCCTCTTCCCATTATGGAATTCGATTTAATTATTGAATTCTCATTTTTCCGTTGGGGATTACGGTATTACGTAAAATAGTGGGAGGCACTGCTAAGTTTAAAAATTCCTTAACTTAGGCAGTGTGTATTATTATGGAAATAGCCGCTTGTTTGTTTTCCTTAATCTATATTAGATAGAATTAAACTTTTAATTCACTGCACACATATTTTGATATGTTATATGACTTGACTCTTGGTTGCAGTTATTCTAGAATAGGTTCTAGATACTACTAGACTAGGATATTATTAGATTGGTCTAAACCATCAGGAACTATTGTTCCGATTTTCTTCAAAAATCAAGATGGTTAATGACCGGCGTAAACACACGCGTATAACGCAAGCGCACGTATCGTTCAAGTAGTATAAAAATATCGATCCCACGAGGACTTAATTCCTACTGTTGTTATTAATTATTGAATCTATTTATTTACAAATATCTAATTGAGGGTGAAGAGAATGATTGCTTGATTGATTTGGTTGATTGTAGTTTTGCGAAATAATAAATAAATAAATAAAAAGACAAAAGAAAATATTAAGGAAAATAACAAAAGACACAAAGATCTAAGGTTGTGAATCATTCTAATATCTTTAAAAAGTGATTATTTTATGTTTGTGTAATAAATCAGTTTACTAACCTAGAACACTAAATTATGCAAAAGCCTCTGTCGATGGTCAGACGCAAATACCCAGTTTAACCCAATTGAACCATATGTCTATGTCAACCAAATTATCTGGATTCATTAAGTTTAAGTTCCAATTATGGCTACCCCCGACCGACAGGTATATGTCTATCCTGTAAGGAAATCTATTAAAGGGTTATCTATCCTCAAGGAAGATCGTGGGTTATTAAGTCTAAGGCTGAAACCTAAAATCCCTATGTCTAGTCCATTTTAGATTTACCACATCAATCTTATTGGTGATCAGACAACAAGAAGCATTAAGCTTAAGACTTAATAAGTAAACCTTTAAATTACCCAAACTATAAAATAACCCCTTATAAACCGGTGATATTAGAATTCATCACAACCCCAGATAACTAACACATAACTAGGGCTAGTAAGAACTTAAAAGTAAAAGACATAAAGTACAAATACTGAAAAGTAAAAGACATAAAGTAAAAGATGAAAAGTAAAATAAAATAAAATAAAATGCTAAGGTAAAAGGAATTACTTTTACTATTTACTATTTTAGATATCTCCCATAAAATAATATATAAACTTGTGATAATTTTACCAAGCGACCAATCTTGCGGTATCCTTTATTAGTCAGGTTTATACCAGATTAAAATGAATTACCAACCGACCAATATGGCGGTATCCTTTTTAAGTCAATATTTTAAATAATGAATATATTATTTTTAAGGGAGATTAATCTAAATAGTAACAGTAAAAGAATTACCTTTCACCCTAGCTGGGGAAGTTACCTCCTCATGGTAAATAGTAAAAACTGTAAAAAGTAAAAAAGTAAATTATTATATTAACAAAACGTAATTAAAATTATTTACAAAACTAAAAACTAAAAAAAACTAAAAACTAAATGAAACTAGAGAGAGAAACTCTCTCTTTACATCAAAGAGATGAGAGAGAATAGTGCAACTAAAACTGAAATTTCGAGCTGAATTTATAGACGCGGATAGGCATCTGGAGTCGCGACGCTGAGGCCTTTGGCGTAGCTACGCTGACTTCTGTCGACGTGGCACGCTCTGGTTTTTCGGTTTGCAGATTCTGGATAAGATGATAAGGTGACACGTGGCGAGGTAGTTGGGCTTCAATTATTGTGACACGTGGCAGCTTCTGATTGGTCGATGAGATTCTTATTCGCCACGTGTCAGATAAGGATTAGATAGCCAATAATTGATGCTGACGTGGCAGTGACGTGGCGACATGTGGGAAAGAGACTGTCGGTATCGTAGGATTGCGACACGTGGCACTTCCTAATTGGCTGATGATGACGTGGCGGTGAGGTGGCAGTTTGACTTGGTCAATTTGGTGATGTGGCTGATGATGTGGCAATGAGTGGAGTGACACATGGCACACGTGGAAATGATGGTTGTCGGCACCGTAGGATGCTGACACGTGGCACGGCGCATGTTAGCAGATCGGCTGTGATGGTGACACGTGGCACTGCGCATGTTAGCAAAGTCAAACTTTTCTCAGATTCTGATTTGTGGACCCGGCACACGTTAGCACTGTTCGGCGTATTATAGGCGTCGCGACGCTGAAGGTCTTGGTGTCGCGACGCGTGAAATTACCAAAATGCCATTTTCGTCCAATTTTCACTGTTTTGGCCCAAATCACCTCCAGAATGTCCTAAAACTTTATTTATCTACAAAATAACACAAAACACATCAAAATATTCACAAAACTCAAGAGACTATACAAAATATTAGGTTAAATGAGTGAGAAATAGTGATAGATTTACCACTCATCACACCCACAAACCTAACATTTTGCTAGTCCTCGAGCAAAACATAAAATAACATAAATAAATTAACTAAGCCACTTTCGTAGGGATCACAGTTGCATTTAGCGTATGCAACAAGCCTTTAAACCCCTAGGTGTCCCTAGTGGACGAGTTGTAGTCTCGTGAGGGTTTACATCAATGATACCCACAAACATTTTACAAAACTAAAAAGGTAGTAAAACTAATGCACACAAAAGCAAAAAGACAAGCGAAAAGAGAATAAAGATGTTAGTGACTGATCAGGTGAAACTTCTACTCCAAGTTACTAGTTGTTTTGTTTTATTCTAAATTACTGAATAAGTAAATTCTCCGATTATTTTTACCATTCTTCATATACATAGCCAACAAAATATTAAACAACTTATTTTTGCCCACAACAGTCATAAGTGCAGTTGATAAGAGAGTAATATTTTTGTCCTAAAGTTCTATCAGATTTCACACCTTTTTGTAGCAATGGAATAATTTTTCTCATTTTTCTGATTTTTTCTTTGATTTTTCTCTATTTTTTATTTATATACAATATCTTCCGTCTATGTAGCGAGTGTTGGGTCGGTGACTGACCGGCGTAAACACACACGTATAACGCAAGCGCACGTATCGTTCAAGTAGTATAAAAATATCGATCCCACAAGGACTTAATTCCTACTGTTGTTATTAATTATTGAATCTATTTATTTACAAATATCTAATTAAATAGAGAAGAGAATGATTGTTTGATTGGTTGAATGTGGTTTTGCACAATAAATAAATAAATAAAAAGACAAAAGAAAATACTAAAGAAAATAACAAAAGACACAAAGATCTAGGGTTGTGAATCCTTCTAATATCTTTTAAAAGATGAAGTGATTATTTTATGTTTATGTAATAAATTAGTTTACTAACCTGGAACACTAAATTATGCAAAAGCCTTTGTCGATGGTCAGACGCAAATACCCAGTTTAACCCAATTGAACCATATGTCTATGTCAACCAAATTATCTGGATTCATTAAGTTTAAGTTCCAATTATGGCTACCCCGCCCGACAGGTATATGTCTATCATGTAAGGAAATCTATTAAAGGGTTATCTATCCTCAAGGAAGATCGTGGGCTATTAAGTCTAAGGCTGAAACCTAAAATCCCTATGTCTAGTTCATTTTAGATTTACCACATCAATCTTATTGGTGATCAGACAACAAGAAGCATTAAGCTTTACACTTAATAAGTAAACCTTTAAATTACCCAAACTATAAAATAACCCCTTATAAACCGGTGATATTAGAATTCATCACAACCCCAGATAACTAACACAAAACTAGGGCTAGTAAAAACTTAAAAGTAAAAGACATAAAATAAAAATACTGAAAAGTAAAAAACATAAAGTAAAAGCTGAAAAGTAAATTACAATAAAATAAAATGCTAAGGTAAAGGGAATTACTTTTACTATTTACTATTTTAGATATCTCCCATAAAATAATATATAAACTTGTGATTCTTTTTCCAACCAGCCATAAGGCGGTAATCTGATTAAGTCAAATTAAGACCAACCAGCCATAAAGGCGGAACCAAAATTAAATTACCAACCGACCAATCTGGCGGTATCCTTGTTTAGTCAGGTTTAAACCAGATTAAAATGAATTACCAACCGACCAATCTGGCGGTATCCTTTTTAATTCAATATTTTAAATAGTGAATATATTATTTTTAAGGGAGATTAATCTAAATAGTAACAGTAAAAGAATTACCTTTCACCATAGCTGGGGAAGTTACCTCCTCATGGTAAATAGTAAAAACTGTAAAAAGTAAAAAGTAAAAATTAAATTACTATTATGACAAAACGTAATTAAAATTATTTACAAAAACTAAAAATAAAAAAAAAATAAAAAACTAAAAACTAAAGAATCTAGAGAGAGAAACTCTCTCTTTAGATAGAATATAAGAGAGAGAGTGGTACAATGAATTCTGAAATCTCGAGCTCAATTTATAGGCCTCAGTAGGCTTCCAGCATCGCGACGGCAGGGCCTTCAGCGTCGCTACGCCAGCTTTTGTCGACGTGGCATGCTCTGGTTCGCCGGTTTGAAGATTCTGGATAAGCTGATAAGGTGACACGTGGCTAGGTGGTTAGGTTTCAATTATTGTGACACGTGGCGGCTTCTGATTGGTCGATGAGATTCTTATCCGCCACGTGTCAGATAAGGATTAGATACTCAATGATTGATGCTGACGTGGCGACACGTGGGAAAGAGACTGTCGGCACCGTATGATTGTGACACATGGCACTTCCTGATTGGCTGATGATGATGTGGCACGACACGTGGCAATATTGACTTGTTGACTTGCTGACGTGGCTGATGACATGGAGACACGTAGGATGCCACGTGGCACACGTGGCGATGATGACTGTCGGCACCGTAGGATGGTGACACGTGGCACGGCGTATGTTAGCAGATCGGCTGTGATGGTGACACGTGGCACGGCGCATTTTAGCAAAGTCAAACTTTTCTCAGATTCTGATTTATAGACCCGGTGCACATTAGCACTGTTCGGCGCATTTTAGGCGTCGCGACGCGGAAGGTCTTGGCGTCGCGACACGAGAATTTACAAAAATGCCCTTTTCGTCCAATTTTCACTGTTTTGGCCCAAATCACCTCCAGAATGTCCTGAAACTTTATTTATCTACAAAATAACACAAAACACATCAAAATATTCATAAAACTCAAGAAACTATACAAAATATTAGGTTAAATGAGTGGGAAATAGTGATATAAATACCACTCATCAGTGACTCCCAAACCAGTTGGCTTTAGGGCACCAGGTGTTAAGACACCCCTACAGACTTAATTACTCAGACTTCAGATATATATATTTTTGCAGCATCTTCGATCCATGTAACGAGCTTTGGGCCAGTGACTCCCAAACCAGTTGGCTTTAGGGCACTAGGTGTTAAAACACCCTTACAGACTTAATAACTCAGATCTCAGACGTTTTTTTTTTACTCCATTGCTTTTTTAGATGTTTCCTCCAATTAAACTAAAGCACTGAATATTACAAACTTTTCAATTTTAGCTCATGTCCGTATGTTACTATATATGTTGATAATATCTGTCAACTGAGCATATGAAGATCCATTTTAGTCCGTTTTATGGAGAATTCACAAATTAAATAATTTAAAATGAAATAAACAAAAATTAACTTGTTTCGAAATAGGTTTGAGATACGTCTCAGGAGTGGAAACTCCTTACTCAGCTATCTCTTACCAATTTCACCTTTTTAGTCAAATAAAAATGCAAAATATTTTTGTAATTTTTGAAAATTTTCCAATTTTTTTTTTTGAAAAATTTTGGACTAAAAATAAAAATAACACACAAACTAAAAATAAGGTACTAATCAACTAATTCCCTTCTCCAAACCTAAATGAGACATTGTCCCCAATGTCTCAAACAGTAAAAGGAGAGTTAAGAATGTCGTACCTGGTTAGCTGAAATCTAAAGGAAATTAAAGGTTAAGATCCAGATTAACACGACGCCTCTTACCACGATCGTCCTCGGACCAATTTATCTTTGAAAGGATAGGGTCAACTTGTGGTTCATAGGCTATGAGTTGGTCTATTAGATCCGGAGCAGTTCTGGCAGTGAAGAGGAGTTCTTTCATAGGTTTTGACACAAACCCATTTCTCCGAGCATCATCAAGAAACACACAAAGAAAATCATAAAATCCATCAACGTTGAACAGTCCAAGCGGTTTCTGATGTATGTTCAGGTTCACTCAAGATAATACTATAAAAATTTCCTCCAATGTACCCAAGCCACCTAGCAAAGCGATAAAAGCATCATCACGATTAATCATTTCTACCAGTCGTTCAGACATACCTGGCACGATCAGTTCCTCTCTGTTTGATGATCCAATAAGATTTGCCTCTGCCAAGGGTTTTGGGATGATTCCCAAAACATGACTACCTCATTCCTATACAGCCTTTGAAACGATCCCCATAAGTCCGAGATTGCCTCCACCATATATTAAGTGCATATTCCTTACAGCTAAGATTCGACGTAATTCATGTGTTGCTTCTACGTATTGTGGTTTATTTCCAACACTACTACCGCAAAACACACAGATGTTTTCAACCCGTCTTCTTGAAGTGGATTCCATTTTTTATGTATTTCTTTTTCAAATCAGGATGCCTTCAAAAGTGTAATGACGGGTTGAATTTATAGTACCTGAAAAAGGGTGAGTAATAATAGCACTAATATCTTCCAAATGACGATTGTTAGTTAAACAACAAAAGAAATCGTGAAAGGTCAAAAATTCTGGATCCTGTCTACGAAAATAAAGATAATTACAACATAAAAACGAATCAAAGCAATAATTAAGGCAACGGAATTGTGTACGCAATACGCCATTCGCTTAGTATAAATTCAGGATGCGTCTTAAGAATTCATTCTTCACTCAGCCATCGCAAATGAATTAGCTCTCTTCTTTCTAATTGCCAAACACCATTCCTTCTGTCTTAAAATGCTTCGTTTGTGCTTTTCCCTACAAAAATAACACACAAAATTAAAAACTCTACAACATGTATACACAAAATATGAAAACAAAAATTACAACAAATTGCATGGGTTGCCTCCCTGCTAGCGCTAAATTTTTCGTCTTCAGCCAGACGTGACTGAAATCCATATGTCAAGGAGGTTTCAATGTTGTTTTGGATTTCCAATTAAAGACAATCTCGTGAGCATTGCTTTTGAAGGGTCTCTTCCAACGGTAAAGTGGCAAAAAGAATTTTGTCTTATTCATTGCTCGTGCCACCTTTTTGCTCCTTGTTGCTCCAGTGGTTCCTGCAAAGAAAGAAAGAAAATCAGGATGTCTCGTATGGTGCTTGACTTGGAATGGGAGTTCCATTCTGTCAAGCTTCTGGGCGATATCTTTGATTTGTACTCCCCGATACAGCGATGTTTCTCCTGAATGCTTTGGATCTTCAATAAGGTCAGACATTTGCTCCTCTATTTGCTCTGCTTCTTGTTCCACCTTTTCTTGACATATGTATTGTAAAAATTTTGTATTCAGCTCTTCATCTGTCATCTGTGAGATACATGCTTCAAAATTGTCAACCTGAGGATGCAAAGATGTTTCTGACATTAGGTTTTCATCCTCTGATACGACTAGAATGGATGGTTCAGATAGATCTTCTTCAAACATCATGGTAAAACATGCTCCAAGATCTTCATTTTGAGGATTGAAAGTTTGATCCTTCATTGTTGGTACAGTTGGTACAAATAGATCAGCTTCATCCTCGTCAGAATCTGAATAATAAAAGTCAAATTGAGACTTTGCCGGTTCGGGCTCCTGAACTGATACCTCTGGTTGTTGATACTGCTCAGCCTCCTCCTCTGTTGAAGTGTCATTGTGAAATGATTGGTACTCGAAGGCTTCATCAATGTCATCTGAAACTGGTTCTTGAGGTATGTAGTTCTGGTTTTCTGTGAATTGTCTCATTTGATCTGTCATCCTCTGAATGAATTCTGATTGTCTCTGAATACTTTCAAATTGATTATGACTTGTTTCAAGCATTGTATCCAACTTTTATTTTCGTTTCTTGAACATATCTTCGAGCATGTTTGGCAACTGATCTTCCTCTGATGGTTCTGGTTGTTGATGAAGATCATAGGTAGATGGTGGATAAGATGGAAAATGTGGTTCTGTGAAATGTGATGGCTCGTCATACCATGAAGGATCTTGATAGCTTTGCCACCCTGTATGGTAGTTGTATTCGCAATAATCTCTAGGGTGGTTACCATTACATATGTCACATCTCTTTATTGCGTTCTGTTGAGCAAATATGGTATTGCTTGGTTCTGGCATCCAGTGATAATTGTTGGGCTGGACAACAGGCCTCAGAAAACTGGACTGTTGCTCCCAGATTTGGGGTGTATCTTCTAGTAAAGCTCGTGATCTTTCAATCTCCCAGTAGTGTTCCATTTTTTTCAATCACCTGAAAATACAATAAAGAAATAAAAATTACAGACAAAGAAAATTAGATACAAGTAAATTAGATAGCTTCAAAATTAATAACTCAAGAAAAATAAGTCCCCGGCAACGGCGCCAAAAACTTGACCGGCGTAAACACACGCGTATAACGCAAGCGCACGTATCGTTCAAGTAGTATAAAAATATCGATCCCACGAGGACTTGATTCCTACTGTTGTTATTAATTATTGAATCTATTTATTTACAAATATCTAATTGAGGGTGAAGAGAATGATTGCTTAATTGATTTGGTTGATTGTAGTTTTGCAAAATAAATAAATAAATAAAAAGACAAAAGAAAATACTAAGGAAAATAAAAAAAGACACAAAGATCTAGGGTTGTGAATCATTCTAATATCTTTTAAAAGATGAAGTGATTATTTTATGTTTGTGTAATAAATCAGTTTACTAATCTAGAACACTAAATTATGCAAAAGCCTTTGTCGATGGTCAGACGCAAATACCCAGTTTAACCAAATTGAACCATATGTCTATGTCAACCAAATTATCTGGATTCATTAAGTTTAAGTTCCAATTATGGCTAACCCCGCCCGACATATATATGTCTATCCTGTAAGGAAATCTATTAAAGGGTTAAAAGTAAAAGACATAAAGTAAAAATACTGAAAAGTAAAAGACATGAAGTAAAAGCTGAAAAGTAAAATAAAATAAAATAAAATGCTAAGGTAAAAGGAATTACTTTTACTATTTACTATTTTAGATATCTCACATAAAATAATATATAAACTTGTGATAATATTACCAACCGACCAATCTAGCGGTATCCTTTATTAGTCAGGTTTAAACCAGATTAAAATGAATTACGAACCGACCAATCTGGCGGTATCCTTTTTAAGTCAATATTTTAAATCGTGAATATATTATTTTTAAGGGGGATTAATCTAAATAGTAACAGTAAAAGAATTACCTTTCACCCTAGCTGGGGAAGTTACCTCATCATGGTAAATACTAAAAACTGTAAAAAGTAAAAAAGTAAATTACTATATTAACAAAACGTAATTAAAATTATTTACAAAACTAAAAACTAAAAAAACTAAAAACTAAATGAAACTAGAGAGAGAAACTCTCTCTTTACATCAAAGAATAAGAGAGAGTGGTGCAACTAAAACTGAAATTTCGAGCTGAATTTATAGACGCAGATAGGCATCTGGCGTCGCGATGCTGAGTCCTTTAGCGTCGCTACGCTGACTTCTATTGACGTGGCACGCTCTGGTTCATCGGTTTGCAGATTCTGGATAAGATGATAAGGTGACACGTGGCGAGGTGGTTGGGCTTCAATTATTGTGACACGTGGCAGCTTCTGATTGGTCGATGAGATTCTTATCTGCCACGTGTCAGATAAGGATTAGATAGCCAATAATTGATGCTGATGTGGCACTGACGTGGCGCTGATGTGGCGACACGTGGGGAAGAGACTGTCGGCACCGTAGGATTGCGACACGTGGCACTTCTTGTTTGGCTGATGATGACGTGGCGGTGAGGTGGCAGTTTGACTTGGTCAATCTGGTGATGTGGCTGATGACGTGGCAATGACGTGGAGTGACACATGGCACACGTGGCGATGATGACTGTCGGCACCATATGATGCTGACACGTGGCACGGTGCATGTTAGCAGATCGGCTGTGATGGTGACACGTGGCATGGCACACGTTAGAAAAGTCAAAATTTTCTCAGATTCTGACACGTTAGCACTGTTCGGCGCACGTTAGGCATCACGACGCTGAAGGTCTTGGCGTCCCGACGCGTGAAATTACCAAAATGCCCTTTTCATCCAATTTTCACTATTTTGGCCCAAATCACCTCCAGAATGTCCTAAAACTTTATTTATCTACAAAATAACACAAAACACATCAAAATATTCACAAAACTCAAGAAACTATACAAAATATTAGGTTAAATGAGTGGGAAATAGTGATAGATTTACCACTCATCAGTTAATGACTTAATTTCTAAGTCATGATAGATAATCTAGATAGATATCCCTTTTAGGATATAATACTTTAGAGAGAAAAGTTTCTTATGCAGTAAGAATTGACTTGAATTAGTTCATGTCTCAAGATTCTTGACTGGTATTAAGAAAGCCTCATTAGGTATTTGTTTATCTAGTATTGACGTTTCTTAGCTTTAATGACCTTTAGAGGCAATGTGTCTGACACAATTTGCTAATCAATTATTTGCAATTATTGTGAATAGTTGAATGTAAATAGTAATGCTAAAGAAAGTACATGCGTATAGTTGTGTATAGAAAATATCGATTTTCACAATACTACAACTATAGGTATTGGATACCAGATCTCCTATCTAGTTATTTAAAAATATTAGTTAACGATTATTTTGATATTTGATATCAGAACTCGCGACTATTGGATAGTTACTTGTTCTTTATAAACAATTGATATGTTTTAAATATAACTAGTAGTGTCATTGACGTAGAGATAAACATTAAGAAAAATTATTCGGTAAAATAAATAATTTAGAATGGTGCTTTATGAGTTTAATCACTTAAGAATTAGATGCTTATTCCATATGGTAAATGATGGTTTGATACACGATCACACCACACATCTTTATCCATTTAATGAATATTGTATTCATGAAGGTGATTAAAATCTCGTTTAATCAATGATTTGTCATTGGACCACCAGATTCATTAAACTGATACATTAGATGTATGTAGTTTTAATGAATTGTAATTGCTTAAGGTAGTTTTATTTACTTCGTAACTTAGTTTATGAATTGTCATAACTTAGTTACGTGTTTCTGAAAGAACACATATTGAACGTCTTGAAATGATCAAGAACTTTGAATCTGTTCTGATGAAACGTAGATTGAATATTTTTTACTTGCTCAAATATATTCAATCTGAAATTTTGAAAACTTGATCCTTAAAATTCATAACAAGTCTTTGAATTGTTTAAAGATATTTGATACGATCAAACATATGAATTTAAAGCAATTAGTTCTAAGGCTATTCGGTGAATATGATTCTTATTCAATATTATTCTTCCACGATTCCATCTTGATGGAATTGAGTAGTGGGAGTAATTGAATCTTATATGATTTGATTCGTTTGATATTGAATGTTACCGAATTAGTTTCAATACTCTTGGGGTTATGCTCCAGTAACACTAATCCATCTCTTTAATTAAAGTTCCATTATTTTCTACAGTTGCATATATGATATGCATAGGTGGAAAATTCGAATCTTGAAAAGTTTAAGATTTGAATATTTCTTTTATATAATAGTTATATAATGGAAATTACTTACACCTCGGGAGTATAAGTAAAAGTTTATCATTTATTATATTTTATAGAATATAGTATTCTATTTGATAGAATATCTTTTCTACGATCCTAAGTGATAAAATCGTTTTATTACTTGGTGTGTAACATCGGATGTTAACAATTGTAGAAAAGACTTGACTTATTGAAGTCAAATGTGAGAATGATAAATTATAAATGGAACTACATAATTAATAAGATGAAACAACCCTTATACATCTTCTATATAAGTTTAATATGATATCAGAATCATTTACGAGCATTTGATACTTAATGGTTTTGTTGTTTTCTTACCGAAGAAAATTATCCTATAACTTATAATGAAAGCGATATTTGATATCGATTCTGGAAGTTCACCACTGAACCATAGATCTAAGATTGTTCATAGCTTACTACGATCAAGTTTTGAACTTGATTAAGCTTTAATTATGAATTAGTTCATGATTTGTGCTAATTGTTTGCGCAGCAAAAGCAGTGTGAGCTTATGAAAGGTTTGACCTTTATAGTATGACAATGAGAAAAGTTATACTCATCAATCTATTGTAGATTCTGAAGAAAACTTGTCTCTAGTCACGCTAATTGAATAATTAAAGATATATTGGTTAATGTTGATATTAAACTGTACATTTTAGCTAAAGAATGCAAAATGGCATTTTTTGAATGACTTATTCAGATAAGAGATCCGTTGTGATTTCTTTGTTTGAAGAGTTCATTCTGGAATGGCCCTAGAGTTTGTGTTATGCTGAGATCGCAGTTTAGTGTGCTAGCTTATAGAGCCTATTGTAGACTCGGATAAATCTTCCAGAAATTCGTGTTCTCTATTTTTGATATCAGTCAGGATGTCTGATCTTGTCAAAGTATAGAGAATACATATGTGATTGAAGGGTTAGTGGGAGCGTACAAATTACTTTCTAGTGTTATATATCCTAACAACATTATCATTATTATAGTAATAATGAGATGTTTGTACGGTAAAAGGTTTACATAAGTCTTCTTTACTCCGTGAAAGCAGTGGGAGTAGTCTCTGTTATATTTGATATAAAGTTTTATATAAGATATAAAACTAAGAGACTTGTGAGATACTCCTATTAGTCGTGCATTAGATATGATCTAATAAAAGACACAACAAGGCTATCTGTATGACAGTTAGTATAACTGTTTGACAGTTAATGTGTGTCTTATATATAGTATTCATCTTTCGTAAAGGATGATTCCTTTTTCGAAAGAAATATTGATTAGAATGTATAATCAATCTTATGTATCATTTGATGATGACATAATGAATATTTTCTTGTGTGCGATTAAAGATATCGAATTACTCGTAATTGTTACGAGTTATTTTGATATCCTATAGACCATATGATGGATCTTGAAAAACATTCTTTGTGATCTTTGAGATATTAAGAACGAGTTTCTAATTAATGGAGAATACAGTCTGCAACCATTAGGGTCATATTAGTTTTGAGACTAATTATGACGTTAGACAGTCTACGATATAAAGAGTCACAAAAGATGCAATGGGAGTGTCACGAAGGATTCTACTATTCAGTGGAATTAGATGCAACTTATAAAGTATTGACTTATGAAGTTACATAGTGATCTTATAAATTAGAAGTTTTATATTGGTGTTGTGTTTGCGGTTGTCCGTATAGTATTTTTTATTTGATCCCTAAATACTTGGACAACTCAGTAGCTGTAGCACAATACTGATGTAGCATCAGAGTCATATTAATGTATAATTTAGATTCTACAAAATATGAATGATGATGGCTATGGGAACGATGGAGTTTGTTTGACAAACTCAATATGTCATAGCGGACCTGCTTCTTGTTGCCTACCTCTTGAGTACTAGGTGAGCTTTTAAGGGCCATGTGCATACGATACACATTGAGATGCGTATATGATATCGTGGATTTTCACTAGAGCAATTGGGAGAAATTGTTGGGGTTGGTGCTCAGAGCGTCAATCCGGACCGTATTTATGTCTGATTCATGAATACGAACATCCCATTTTCCATAATATTACTTATTTATGGTTGCACCTCTTGTTTTTATATATGTATTCGATCAGATTACGATTAGATTGAAACTAAATATGGTTTAGTGATATGTATATATTAGACAAAGGCCCGATAATATATAATGTAGTACACAGTTACAAAGGTAGTTTGTAATTGACATTGGGAAGTGTCACTGCTAAATGTATATTATCAAATATAGTTCCTGGTCAAGATTCACTAACACGGGTCGGTTAGTCAAATCCGTTGAGACCAGTACATGTCGTATATCAAGACTTGGTCCGATGGTTTATCCCAATGAACCATAAGTCTAGGGAGACTCATATAGACATGTAGGTGTTTATAATAGATAAACACTGAATGACTCACTGAAGTTTCTTAATGGATGGTACACCAACGTCAATAAGAATCTTCTCGGGTTGAGTAGTATAGTGGTTCTTCGACTTGAGATACCACTGTGGATGTATGAGATCACGTCACCGATCTATTTAGATCAGACCTCCGCCGGTTCGTTCGGTGTGTGATGAGTGGTAATTATATATCTATTTCCCACTAATTTAACCTAATATGTTGTATAGTTTGTTGAGTTTTGGGAATATTTTGATGTGTTTTGTGTTATTTTGTAAATAAATAAAGTTTCTGGACTCTTTGGAGGTGATTTGGGCCAGAAATAGTGAAAATTGGACAAAAGGATATTTTCGTAATTCTGCGCGCCGCGACGCCTAACATGCACCAAGACTTGCTAACGTGCGCCGGGTCCATAAGTCAGAATCTGAGAAAAGTTTGACTTTGCTAACTTGCGCCGTGCCACGTGTCACCATCACAGCCGATCTGCTAACGTGCACCGTGCCACATGTCATCATTCTACGGTGCCGACAGTCGCCATCGCCAGGTGTTGCCATGTGTCACTCCACATGTCTGCCACGCCATCATCCATATCACCAGTTGACCGAGTCAACGTGCCACATCATCGCCACGTCATCATCAACCAATCACAGTGTGCCACGTGTCATCATTCTATGGTGCCGACAGTCACTTTCGCCACATGTCGCCATGTCAGTGCCACGTTATCGCCACGTCAGCGCCAATTATTGACTCATTTATCCGAATTGACACGTGGCATATAAGAATATGAAATCAGCTAATCACGAGCCGCCATGTGTCGCAATAATTGAGCTCTCAACCGCCTTGACACGTGTCACCTTATCACCTTATCCAGAATCCCACGCGACGAACCAGAAGCTGCCACGTCGAAAATTACGCGCGTCGCGACGCCAACCCCCTACTGACGCCTATAAATTGAGCTCGAAATTTCAGTTTCAGATGTGCCTTCCTCTCTAATTTCTCTGATGTAAATAAGGAGTTTTCTATCTAGTTTCTTTTAAATTTTAGTTTTGTAATTAATTTTAATTACGTTCTGTAATAACAGTAATTTACTTTCTTTACTTTTTACAGTTCTTACTATTAAATGTGAGAATGATAAATTATAAATGGAACTACGTAATTAATAAGATGAAACAACCCTTATACATCTTCTATATAAGTTTAATATGATATCAGAATCATTTACGAGCATTTGATACCTAATGGTTTTTGTTGTTTTCTTACCGAAGAAAATTATCCTATAACTTATAATGAAAGCGATATTTGATATCGATTCTGGAAGTTCACACACTGAACCATAGATCTAAGTTGTTCATAGCTTACTACGATCAAGTTTTGAACTTGATTAAGCTTTAATTATGAATTAGTTCATGTTTGTGCTAATTGTTTGCGCAGCAAAAGCAGTGTGAGCTTATGAAAGGTTTGACCTTTATAGTATGACAATGAGAAAAGTTATACTCATCAATCTATTGTAGATTCTGAAGAAAACTTGTCTCTAGTCACGCTAATTGAATATTAAAGATATATGGTTAATGTTGATATTAAACTGTACATTTTAGCTAAAGAATGCAAAATGGCATTTTTTGAATGACTTATTCAGATAAGAGATCCGTTGTGATTTCTTTGTTTGAAGAGTTCATTCTGGAATGGCCCTAGAGTTTGTGTTATGCTGAGATCGCAGTTTAGTGTGCTAGCTTATAGAGCCTATTGTAGACTCGGATAAATCTTCCAGAAATTCGTGTTCTCTATTTTTGATATCAGTCAGGATGTCTGATCTTGTCAAAGTATAGAGAATACATATGTGATTGAAGGGTTAGTGGGAGCGTACAAATTACTTTCTAGTGTTATATATCCTAACAACATTATCATTATTATAGTAATAATGAGATGTTTGTACGGTAAAAGGTTTACATAAGTCTTCTTTACTCCGTGAAAGCAGTGGGAGTAGTCTCTGTTATATTTGATATAAAGTTTTATATAAGATATAAAACTAAGAGACTTGTGAGATACTCCTATTAGTCGTGCATTAGATATGATCTAATAAAAGACCACAACAAGGCTATCTGTATGACATTTAGTATAACTGTTTGACAGTTAAGTGTGTCTTATATATAGTATTCATCTTTCGTAAAGATGATTCCTTTTTCGAAAGAAATATTGATTAGAATGTATAATCAATCTTATGTATCATTTGATGATGACATAATGAATATTTTTCTTGTGTGCGATTAAAGATATCGAATTACTCGTAATTGTTACGAGTTTTTTGATATCCTATAGACCATATGATGGATCTTGAAAAACATTCTTTGTGATCTTTGAGATATTAAGAACGAGTTTCTAATTAATGGAGAATACAGTCTGCAACCATTAGGGTCATATTAGTTTTGAGACTAATTATGACGTTAGACAGTCTACGATATAAGAGTCACAAAAGATGCAATGGGAGTGTCACGAAGGATTCTACTATTCAGTGGAATTAGATGCAACTTATAAAGTATTGACTTATGAAGTTACATAGTGATCTTATAAATTAGAAGTTTTATATTGGTGTTGTGTTTGCGGTTGTCCGTATAGTATTTTTTATTTGATCCCTAAATACTTGGACAACTCAGTAGCTGTAGCACATACTGATGTAGCATCAGAGTCATATTAATGTATAATTTAGATTCTACAAAATATGAATGATGATGGCTATGGGAACGATGGAGTTTGTTTGACAAACTCAATATGTCATAGCGGACCTGCTTCTTGTTGCCTACCTCTTGAGTACTAGGTGAGCTTTTAAGGGCCATGTGCATACGATACACATTGAGATGCGTATATGATATCGTGGATTTTCACTAGAGCAATTGGGAGAAATTGTTGGGGTTGGTGCTCAGCGCCAATCCGGACCGTATTTATGTCTGATTCATGAATACGAACATCCCATTTTCCATAATATTACTTATTTATGGTTGCACCTCTTGTTTTTATATATGTATTCGATCAGATTACGATTAGATTGAAACTAAATATGGTTTAGTGATATGTATATATTAGACAAAGGCCCGATAATATATAATGTAGTACACAGTTACAAACAAAGGTAGTTTGTAATTGACATTGGGAAGTGTCACTGCTAAATGTATATTATCAAATATAGTTCCTGGTCAAGATTCACTAACACGGGTCGGTTAGTCAAATCCGTTGAGACCAGTACATGTCGTATATCAAGTCTTGGTCCGATGGTTTATCCCAATGAACCATAAGTCTAGGGAGACTCATATAGACATGTAAGTGTTTATAATAGATAAACATTGAACGACTCACTGAAGTTTCTTAATGGATGGTACACCAACGTCAATAAGAATCTTCTTGGGTTGTGTAGTATAGTGGTTCTTCGACTTGAGATACCACTGTGGATGTATGAGACATCCTCCACACTTAGATGGCAGTCACGTCACCGATCTATTTAGATCAGACCTCCGCCGGTTCGTTGGGTGTGTGATGAGTGGTAATTATATATCTATTTTCCACTAATTTAACCTAATATTTTGTATAGTTTGTTGAGTTTTGGGAATATTTTGATGTGTTTTGTGTTATTTTGTAGATAAATAAAGTTTCTGGACTCTTTGGAGGTGATTTGGGCCCAAAATAGTGAAAATTGGACAAAAGGATATTTTCTTAATTCTGCGCGCCGCGACGCCTAACATGCACCAAGACTTGCTAACGTGCGCCGGGTCCACAAGTCAGAATTTGAGAAAAGTTTGACTTTGCTAACGTGCGCCGTGCCACGTGTCACCATCACAGCCGATCTGCTAACGTGCACCGTGCCACATGTCATCATTCTACGGTGCCGACAGTCGCCATCGCCAGGTGTTGCCATGTGTCACTCCACGTGTCTGCCACGCCATCATCCACATCACCAGTTGACCGAGTCAACGTGCCACATCATCGCCACGTCATCATCAACCAATCACAGCGTGCCACGTGTCATCATTCTATGGTGCCGACAGTCACTTTCGCCACATGTCGCCATGTCAGCGCCACGTTATCACCACGTCAGCGCCAATTATTGACTCATTTATCCGAATTGACACGTGGCAGATAAGAATATGAAATCAGCTAATCACGAGCCGCCACGTGTCGCAATAATTGAGCTCTCAACCGCCTTGACACGTGTCACCTTATCACCTTATCCAGAATCCCACGCGACGAACCAGAAGCTGTCACGTCGAAAATTACGCGCGTCGCGACGCCAACCCCCTACTGACGCCTATAAATAGAGCTCGAAATTTCAGTTTCAGATGTGCCTTCCTCTCTAATTTCTCAGATGTAAATAAGGAGTTTTCTATCTAGTTTTTTTTAAATTTTAGTTTTGTAATTAATTTTAATTACGTTCTGTAATGACAGTAATTTAATTTCTTTACTTTTTACAGTTCTTACTATTTACCATGAGGAGGTAACTTCCCCCTGCTAGGGTGAAAGGTATTCTTTTACTATTTTCTATTTAGATTAATCTCCCTTAAATATAATATATTCACTATTAAAATTTTGACTTAAAAAGGATACCGCTATATTGGTCTGTTGGTAATTCATTTTAATCTGTTTAAACCTAACTAATCAAGGATACTACCAGATTGGTCGGTTGGTAATTAAATTTTCTTACCGCCTATATGGCAGGTTTATTTTGGTTCCGCCTTTATGGCTGGTTCGACTTAATTTGACTTAATCAGGTTACCGCCTATATGGACGGTTGGTGGTAAAATAATCACAAGTTAATATATTATATTAAGGGAGATATCTAAATAGTAAATAGTAAAAGTTGATCATTTTACCTTAGCATTTTATTTTATTGTAATTACTTTTCAGCTTTTACTTTACCGCAATTACTTTTCAGCATTTGTACTTTATGTCTTTACTTTTAAGTTTTACTAGCCTTAGTTATGTGTCGTAACTAAGTTAGTTATCTCGGGTTGTGATGAATTCTAATATCACCGGTTTATAATGGGTTATTTTATAGTTTGGGAAATTTAAAGGTTTACTTATTAAGTCTTAAGCTTAATGCTTCTTGTTGTCTGATCACCAATAAGATTGATGTGGTAAATCTAAAATAAACTTGACAAAGGAATTTTAGGTTTCAACCATAGACTTAATAGGCCACGATCTTCCTTGAGGATAAATAACCCTTAATAGATTTCCTTACAGGATAGACATATACCGTCGGGCGGGGGGGGGTAGCCATAATTGGAACTTAAACTTAATGAATCCAGATAATTTGGTTGACATAGACATATGGTTCAATTTGGTTAAACTGGGTATTTGCGTCTGACCATCGACAGAGGCTTTTGCATAATTTAGTGTTCCAGGTTAGTAAACCAATTTATTACACAAACATGAAATAACCACTTCATCTTTAAAATGATATTGGAAGAAATCACAACCATCTATAGTTTTTAATATTGAATTTTCTTAAACCTACTTTTGTGCAATTTTATTTACTTGTTTTAAATTTAGAATCATCACCATTTGAAATCAATCAATCAACTTGTTAGATACTAGTAATCATTTGACCTCATAAAATTAATAGATTAGGTATTAAGTCTCTGGGGATCGATACTTTTTATACTACTTGAACGATACGTACGCTTGCATTATACGTGTGTGTTTACGCGGTCAAGTTTTTGGCGCCGTTGCCGGGGACTTATTTATCTTTCACTATTAATTTAGAGGTTAGATACCTTTACTTGTATCTAATTTCTTTTTACTTATTCTTTTTGTTTTCTTGTGTTTCAGGTTCTCAGATCCTTCCTGAGACGAACCAGAAGCTTTGAACTCCGACCGCTTGACCCAGAAATTGAAAGAACCATCAGAATGTTGAGAAGGGAAAAGCGAGAATGCCAAGAAGCTTTAGTCAACATGGAACCTGAACCTTTGGAGGTTGCACCACCAATTCCCATTCGAGACAGAACCATTCTGGTGGTTGACAGACTCATTTCATGTATTGTACTTCCTCCATTACCAACAAATGCAGGTGACATCAAAACATGCATTCAGATGATTCAGCAGTCAGTTCAGTTTGGGGGGAATGCAACTGAAGATCCTAATGCCCACATCAGCAACTTCCTGGAAGTTTGCGGCACTTTCAATTACAACCGAGAAGCTGAAGAAGCAATGAGATTGTGTATTTTCCCATACTCCTTGAAAGACAGAGCTAAAGCTTGTCTACATTCACTACCAGCAGGTTCCATCACAACTTGGAACACTTTAGCCACCAAATTTCTTGCAAAGTACTTTCCACCAGCCAGAACTGGAAAGCTGAGGAATGACATCACATCCTTTATGCAACAAGACTTAGAAACTCTCTACGAAGCTTGGGAAAGGTACAAAGATTTGATTCGGAAATGTCCTCACCATGAGATTCCAAAATGGCTTCAAGTCCAAAACTTCTATATTGGACTTTCTGGACTGATGAGAACCACAATCGATGATGCTGCTGGAGGAGCTTTAATGGAAAAAGGAGAAGATCAAGCCTTGGACCTAATCGAAGAAATGGCCAACAACAATTCCTTGTGGCCAACAGAAAGGAGCATGATCCAAAGAATTGCAGGAATTTATGAAAGTGGAGCCAATACAGCAGTCAACGCCAAGCTGGATCAAATATGCAAATTCATGGAGACTCTCAGCACTGGATCCACAAGTTCACCATATGGAGGAGCACCAGAACCAAATCAACTTGAAGAGACGGTGAATTATGTCAACAATTTCAACAGACAGGGGAACAATCCATATTCCAACACCTATAACCAAGAGTGGAGGAATCATCCCAATTTTTCATGGAGCAACAATTCAGGACAAAAGAACAATCCACCACCTGGATTTCAACAGCAGAACTATCCACCACCAGGATTTCAACAACAGAACAAAGGCCAGGAACATGAAAAAGAACCAGAAATGAAAGAATGGATTGCAGAGATGTTCAAAAAGCAACAAGCAGCATATGATGCTAACTTTCAGAGCCAATCTGCTTCCATCAAAGCACTGGAGAATCAAATCGGACAACTGGCCAATGTTCAAAGTTACAGACCGCCAGGTAATCTTCCCAGCAACACAAAACCCAATCCAAGTAACCGAGGGAAGGAACAATGTCATGCCATCATGTTAAAAAGTGGTACTGAAATAAACAAAGATGTCGGAGCCAAAACAACTGCTGAGGAAGTTTCAAAAGAAACAAAGCAACAGATGGAGGAAAAAGAAGCAAAGTAAAAAGAACAGATCACTCCACCTCCATATTTTCCTCAGCGTCTTCAAAAAAACAAACTGGACAAGCAGTTTTCTCGTTTCCTGAAGGTGTTCAAAAAGCTGCACATCAACATTCCATTTGCAGAAGCCTTGGAACAAATGCCCAGCTATGTAAAATTCATGAAAGACATTCTTTCACGAAAACGGAGATTGGGAGATTACGAGACAGTAGCATTGACAGAAAAATGTAGCGCCATCATTCAGAGGAAGCTTCCCCCAAATTTGAAAGATCATGGCAGTTTCACCATTCCTTGCATCATAGGAGAACATAACTTTGGTAGGGCTTTATGTGATTTAGGTGTAAGTGTTAACTTGATGCCTTTTTCTATTTTTAGGAAATTGCAGATTGGAGAAACAATGTCAACTTCAGTCTCTCTACAACTTGCTGATAGAACGCTCGTATTTCCAAGAGGCGTAGTTGAGGATGTGCTGGTCAAGGTTGACAAATTCATTTTCCCAGCAGATTTTATTGTCCTTGATATGAAGGAAGACGCAGACGTGCCAATCATCCTCGGGAGACCATTCTTGGCTACAGGTTGAACCATTATTGATGTACAAAAAGGAGAATTAACCATGAGGGTACAGGACCAAGAGGTAACATTCAATGTTTTCACTGCCATGAATTTCCCAGATCATGAAAAGAATGAGGAATGTTTCAGACTTGATGTGATACACAGTACCATTCAGAACTCCAATGCAATGCAAAGTTCTACTGACAAACTTAAAACATGTCAATTGTCTGTGGAGCCTGAAGATAAAGCGTCTTTTGCACTGAAGAAGCCAATTCTTGCACTACAAGAAACAGAAGAGAAAAAGTTCCACCAGGTCAACGAATTGGAGGAATTTCACAATCAGCCTTTTGAGGATGCCAAATTGTATAAAGAAAGGCCAAGAAGAGACATGATGAGAAGTTAGTGCGCATGCAACTGGAACCTGGGCAGAAGGTACTGTTAAACAAATCAAGGGTGAAATTATTCCCATGGAAGCCAAAATCACGGTGGTCAGGTCCATTTATGATCACCAAAGTTTTACCAGATAGAGCCGTTGAGATACATGATCCCGACTCCAACAAAACTTTCCAGGTTAAAAACAAGCGTGTTAAGCACTACTAGGGAGAATCATTTGAGCGACAAAAAGAAAGTGTCACACTTTCAGATCCAGCCTAACGTTCGAGAAGTCACGTCTAGAATCTGACGTTAAACTTAGCGCTCGCAGGGAGCCAACCCATGCAATTTGTGTATATATTGTGATCTGGTGTGTTTTATTTTTGTGTGTTTAATTTTTGCAGGTAAAGTCATTTCACGATGGAAGAAACTCTCGCAAATCTTCGCAAGCAATTTCCTTCTCTCCCTCAAAAATCTCTGATGAAAGTCTACAAAGCTCGTTTGGAACGGATGAGACTACTGATGATCAAAGGTATTCCTACTGATATTCGTTGGATTATTGAAGCACGGGTCCGATTGGCAGATGAGTCTTCTGACTCTTTTATTTCACATCTGTCTGGTTTAGGAATGAGCACCTATGCTAAAAAGAGAAGAGCCAAAAGAATGTGTGTTTGTTATAAATGTGCTCGTATGTTTTGTGATACTCGTTGTCGTTCTTTAGGAATGGTGTCTGATAACCGCGAAGATAAGATTAATTTCATTAGGGATGGCTTGAGTAAGGAGTCTTTGGATGATATATCTAAAACTCTTGAGACGCATCCCAGTGGATATGTGTATCATGAAATTCGTGTGTTATATACACAATTTCAAAAACAAAGACAACAGTTAAGTCTTGGGAATCTGACTCAAAAGACCATGTTTGCCAATTTATAAGAAAAATGGATGGGAAGCTTGTCCCTGACGCATAGACGTCAATCAAGCTGTTACTTTTCTTGTACATATTATATCTCTTTGTCTTTTCCTGATAATTGTGATTTATTTTGTTGTTTTCTTTTATTTTCTCCGACAGGATCCATACCTTTTTTACTATCACGATTTATTTTACTATTAACTAATAATTGTCATTTGGCAGGTACTAGTGCTATTATTTTACTCACCCTTTTTCAGGTGTTATAAACTCAACTCATCATTGCACTTTTGAAGACATCCAGAGTAAAACATGGAAGCCACTTCATGAAGACGAGTTGAAAACATCTGTGTGTTTTGCGGTACTAGTGTTGGTGTTAAGCCACAATACGTAGAAGCAGCACAGGAATTGGGTCGAGTCTTAGCTGCAAGGAATATGCACTTAGTATATGGCGGAGGAAATCTTGGACTAATGGGGATTGTTTCAAAAGCTGTACAGGAAGGAGGCAGTCACGTTTTGGGAATCATCCCAAAACCCTTGGCAGAGGCAAATCTTATTGAACCATCAAACGGAGAGGAACTGATCGTGC
Source organism: Zanthoxylum bungeanum (assembly GCA_019454045.1). Taxonomy (NCBI): domain Eukaryota; kingdom Viridiplantae; phylum Streptophyta; class Magnoliopsida; order Sapindales; family Rutaceae; genus Zanthoxylum; species Zanthoxylum bungeanum. Next base: position 47,838 of record SKCR01023473.1, on the reverse strand, counting down.
CAGGTATGTCTGAACGATTGGTAGAAATGATTAACCGTGCCGATGCTTTTATTGCTTTGCCAGGTGGCTTGGGCATATTGGAGGAAATTTTTATAGTGCTATCTTGAGCGAACCTGAACATACACCAGAAACCGCTTGGACTGTACAACGTTGATGGATTTTATGATTTTCTTTGTGTGTTTCTTGATGATGCCCAGAGAAATGGGTTCATGTCAAAACCTTTAAAAGAACTCATCTTTACTACCAGAACTACTCCGGATCTAATTGACCAAATCTTAGCTTATGAACCACAAATTGACCCTATCCTTTCAAAGATAAATTGGTCCGAGGAAGATCGTGGTAAGAGGTGTCGGATTAATCTGGATCTTAACATTTAAGTTCCTGTAGAATTTCAGTTAACCAGGTATTATCTTCTAAAGTCTTCTTCTACTATTTAAGACATTGGGGACAATGTTTCATTTAGGTTTGGGGGAGGGAATTAGTTGATCAGTACCTTGTTTTTAGTTTGTGTGTTTTTTTAGTCTAAAATATTTCGAAAAAATACAAAAAAAAATTGAAAAATTTTCAAAAATTACAAAAATATTTTGTATTTTTGTGTTTTTATTTTGACTAAAAAGGTGAAATTGGTAAGAGATAGTTGTGTAAGGAATTTCCACTCCTGAGTCGTATCTCAAACCATTTTTGAAACAAGTTAGTTTTTGTTTATTTCATTTAAAATTATTTAATTTGTAAATTCTCCATAAAACTGACTAAAATGGATCTTCATATGCTCAGTTAGCAGATATTATCAACATGCATTGTAACATACGGACATGAGCTAAAATTGAAAAGTTTGTAATATTCGGTGCTCTAATTTAATTGGAGGAAGCATCTCAAAAAAGTGATGGAGTAAAAAAAAAAAAAAAAAAAACATATGAGATCCGAGTTATTAAGCCTGTAAGGGTGTTTTAACACCTAGTGCCCTAAACCCAACTGGTTTGGGAGTCACTGGCCCAAAGCTCGCTACATGGATCAAAGATGCTGCAAAAATATATATATCTGAAGTCTGAGTAATTAAGTCTGTAGGGGTGTCTTAACATTTGGTGCCCTAAAGCCAACTGATTTGGGAGTCACCGACCCAACACTCGCTACATAGATGGAAGATATTGTATATAAATAAATAAATCAATCAATCACAAATCAAAGAAAAAAATCAGAAAAATTATTCCATTGCTACAAAAAGGTGTGAATTCTGATAAAACTTTAGGACAAAAATATTACTCTCTTATCAACTGCACTTGTGACTGTTGTGGGCAAAAATGAGTTGTTTAATATTTTACCGGCTGTGTATATGGAGAATGGTAAATATAATTGGAGAATTTACTTTTTCAGTAATTTAGAAAAAAAGAAAACAACTAGTAACTTGGAGTAGAAGTTTAACCTGATTAGTCACTAACTTCTTTATTCTCTTTTCGCTTGTCTTTTTGCGTTTGTGTGCATTAGTTTCACTACCTTTTTACTTTTGTAAAATGTTTGTGGGTATCATTACTGTAAACCCAGACGAGACTACAACTCGTCCACTAGGGATACCTAGGGGTTTAAAGGCATGTTGCATACGCTAAATGCAACCGTAATCCCTATGAAAGTGGCTTAGTTAAATTTTATCTTAAAGATTCTTATGTTATTTTATTCTATGTTTTGCTCGATGACTAGCAAAATGTTAGGTTTGGGGGTGTGATGAGTGGTAATTATATCACTATTTCCCACTCATTTAACCTAATATTTTGTATAGTTTCTTGAGTTTTGTGAATATTTTGATGTGTTTTGTGTTATTTTCTAGATAAATAAAGTTTCAGGACTCTCTGGAGGTGATTTGGGCCCAAAAAAAGTGAAAATTGGACAAAAAGGCATTTTCGTAATTCTGCGCGTTGTGAAGCGCAAGCCTTTGGCGTCGCGACGCCTAACATGCACCAAGACTTGCTAACGTGCGCCGGGTCCACAAGTCAGAATCTGAGAAAAGTTTGACTTTGCTAACGTGCGTCGTGCCACGTGTCACCATCACAGCCGATCTGCTAACATGCGTTGTGCCACATGTCATCATCCTACGGTGCCGACAGTCGCCATCGCCACGTGTTGCCACGTGTCACACCATCTGTCTGCCACGTCATTATCCATATCACCAGTTGACCGAGTCAACATGCCACATCATCGCCACATCATCATCAACCAATCACAGCGTGCCACGTGTCATCATTCTATGGTGCCGACAGTCACTTTCACCACGTGTCTCCACGTTAGTGCCACGTTATCGCCACGTCTGCGCCAATTATTGACTCATTTATCTGAATTGACACGTGGCTGATAAGAATCTGAAATTGGTTCATCATCAACCAATCACAGCGTGCCACGTGTCATCATTCTATGGTGCCGACAGTCACTTTCGCCACTGACCAGCGTAAACACACACGTGTAACGCAAGCGTACGTATCGTTCAAGTAGTATAAAAAGTATCGATCCTACGAGGACTTAATATCTAAACTATTAATTTAATGAAGTCAAATGATTACTAGTATATAACGGATTGATTGATTGATTTGAAATGGTGACGATTCTAAATTTAAAAGCAAGTAAATAAGATTGTTCGAAAGTAGATTTTAAGAAAATTCAATATTAAAAACTATCTAGGGTTGTGATTTCTTTTAATATCATTTTAAAGATGAAGTGGTTATCTTAAAGTTGGGTAATATATTGATTTATTAACCTGTAACACAAAATTATGTGAAAGCCTCTGTCAATGGTCGATTACAAATACCTAGTATAATCCAATTAAACCATATGTCTATGTCAACCAAATTACCTAGATTCATTAAGATTAAATTCCAATTATGGCTACCCCCGCCCGACAGGTATATTCCTATCCTGTAAGGAAATCTATTAAAGGGTTATCTATCCTCAAGGAAGATCGTGGGCTATTGAGTCTAAGGTCTTAAACTTAAAATCTCTATGTCTAGTTCATTTTAAGTTTACCTAGTCAATTTTATTAGTGGCCAGATAATAAAAAGCATTAAGATTAAGACTCAATAAATAAATCTTTATATTACACAAACTTTAATTTAACCCCTTATAAACTGGTGATATTAAAAGTCATCACAACCCCAGATAACTAATTTAGTTACAACACATAACTAGGGCTAGTAAAAACTTGAAAATAAAAGACATAAAGTGCTGAAAAGTAAATGCGGTAAAGTAAATACTGAAAAGTAAAAATAAAATAAAATGCTAAGGCAAAAGGAATTAACTTCTACTATTTACTATTTAGATATCTCCCTTAATATAATATATTAACTCGTGATGATAATATCAACCAGCCATATAGGCGGTAACCTGATTAAGTCAAATTAAGTCCAACCAGTCATATAGGCGGAATCAAAATAATCAGCCATAAAGGCGGAACCAAAATTAAATTACCAACCGACCAATCCGGCGGTATCCTTGCTTAGTCAGGTTTAACCAGTTTAAATTAAATAACCAACCGACCAATATAGCAGTATCCCTTTTAAGTCAAATTTTAAATAGTGAATATATTATTTTTAAGGGAGATTAATCTAAATAGCAATAGTAAAAAAATTACCTTTCACCCTAGCAGGAGGAAGTTACCTCATCATGGTGAATAGTAAAAACTGTAAAAAGTAAGAAAGTAAATTATTATTATTACAGAATGTAATTAAAATTATTACAAAACTAAAAACTAAAAATTAAAAGAAACTAAGAGAGAGAAGAACTCCCTATTTACATCAAAGAAATGGGAGGGAATGGTACAACAAAATATGAAATTTCGAGCTCAATTTATAGGCGCGGATGGGCCTCAGGCGTCGCGACGCTAAGGGCTTTGGCGTCGCGACGCTGGAACAGTGATTCGTGGCATGCTCTCGGCTTGACACGTGGCTATTCGGATAAGAGGCGGCTGAGAGCTCAATTATGATGCTGACGTGGCAACACGTGGCGAAAGCGAATGTCGGTACCGTAGGATTGCGACACGTGGCATGTTGTGATTGGTTTATGATGACGTGGCACTTTGACTTGGTCAACGGATGACGTGGGTAATGACGTGGCATGACACATGGAAAAGTTGACCTTTGACTTGTTGTCGTGGCTGATGATGTGGCGACACGTAGGATGACACTTGGCACACGTGGCAACGGTGATTTTCGGCACCGTAGGATGATGACACGTGTCACGGCACACGTTAGAAGATCGGCTTTGATGGTGACACGTGGCACGGCGCATGTTAACAAAGTCAAACTTCTCAAATTCTGACCCGGTGACCGGCGCACGTTAGCAGCTCTGGTGCATGTTAGGCGTCGCGACGCCAAAGGCTTGCGCCAAAATTACCGAAATGCCCTTTTTGCCAATTCTTTCCTGTTTTGGTTCAAATCACCTCCAAAATGACCTGAAACTTTATTTATCTACAAAATAACATAAAACACATCAAAATATTCACAAAACCCAAGAAACTATACAAAATATTAGGTTAAATGAGTGGGAAATAGTGATAGATTTACCACTCATCAGCCACGTGTCGCCACGTCAGCGCCACGTTATCGCCACGTCTGCGCCAATTATTGACTCATTTATCCGAATTGACACGTGGCTGATAAGAATCTGAAATCGGCCAATCACGAGCCGCCATGTGTCGCAATAATTGAGCTCCCAGCCGCCTTGCCACGTGTCACCTTATCACCTTATCTAGAATCCCACGCGACGAACCAGAAGCTGCGACGTCGAAAATTACGCGCGTCGCGACGCCGAACCCCTACTGACGCCTATAAATAGAGCTCGAAATTTCAATTTCAGATGTACCTTCCTCTCTAATTTCTCTGATGTAAATAGGGAGTTTTCTATCTAGTTTCTTTTAAATTTTAGTTTTGTAATTAATTTTAATTACGTTCTGTAATAATAGTAATTTACTTTCTTACTTTTTACAGTTTTTACTATTCACCATGAGGAGGTAACTTCCCTCTGCTAGGGTGAAAGGTAATTCTTTTACAATTGCTATTTAGAATAATCTCCCTTAAATATAATATATTCACTATTTAAATTTTGACTTAAAAAGGATACCGCTATATTGGTCGGTTGGTAATTCATTTTAATCTGGTTTAAACCTGACTAATCAAGGATACCGCCAGATTGGTCGGTTGGTAATTAAATTTTCTTACCGCCTATATGGCAGGTTTATTTTGGTTCCGCCTTTATGGCTGGTTGGACTTAATCAGGTTACCGCCTATATGGACGGTTGGTAAAATAATCACAAGTTAATATATTATATTAAGGGAGATATCTAAATAGTAAATAGTAAAAGTTGATCATTTTACCTTAGCATTTTATTTTATTGTAATTTACTTTTCAGCTTTTACTTTACCGCAATTACTTTTCAGCATTTTTACTTTATGTCTTTTACTTTTAAGTTTTTACTAGCCCTAGTTATGTGTCGTAACTAAGTTAGTTATCTGGGGTTGTGATGAATTCTAATATCACCGGTTTATAAGGGGTTATTTTATAGTTTGGGTAATTTAAAGGTTTACTTATTAAGTCTTAAGCTTAATGCTTCTTGTTGTCTGATCACCAATAAGATTGACGTGGTAAATCTAAAATAAACTTGACAAATGAATTTTAGGTTTCAACCATAGACTTAATAGCCCACGATCTTCCTTGAGGATAGATAACCCTTTAATAGATTTCCTTACAGGATCGACATATACCTGTCAAGCGGGGGTAGCCATAATTGGAACTTAAACTTAATGAATCCAGATAATTTTGTTGATATAGACATATGGTTCAATTTGGTTAAACTAGGTATTTGCGCCTGACCATCGACAGAGGCTTTTGCATAATTAAGTGTTCCAGGTTACTAAACCAATTTATTACACAAACATGAAATAACCACTTCATCTTTAAAATGATATTGGAATAAATCACAACCCCAGATAGTTTTTAATATTGAATTTTCTTAAACCTACTTTTGTGCTATTTTATTTACTTGTTTTTAAATTTAGAATCATCACTATTTCAAATCAATCAATCAACTTGTTAGATACTAGTAATAATTTGACCTCATAAAATTAATAGATTAGGTATTAAGTCCTCGTGGGATCGATACTGTTTATACTACTTGAATGATACGTACGCTTGCGTTATACGTGTGTGTTTACGCCGGTCAGTGTGGACCGATCCTCAGGATATCCTGTGTGTGTCAAGATAGGATCCGTCAGTTCTGTGTACAGAGCATAGGTAGTCCATATGTGATTAGCAATCAGTTAAATCTATGGCCATAGTATACTTCGGAAATCAGTTCCGAATGTTATTTATAGATTGCTAATAGATACATCGACGGGATAATACCTATAGAGATTTGACGTTTACATCTATATCTCTGGGATTATCCAGATACCTGTGATGGAGGGATTATACGTATGCAATGACCTCGACCTGTATGATTCAGCTAGTGTATCTGTGGTCGTCATAATTTACGGGTGGGTAAATTATGGACATGAAATTTGATTTTGTGACGGATATACGTGAATCTAGAGAGTCTCATTAATGAAATATACTCGTAGAGCACTAGGGCAACTTTTATTAATAATGGTGATTATTTATAAATCGTTTAAACGTTAAACGTAAATATACATGCGAACGGGCCGAACAGTCATTTCCTAATTAATGTGTATTTGTATTTAATATATGATATTATTAAATACACATTAATAAATTGTCAAATAAAGGTATTTGACATATATCATTAACATATGTACTTGAGATATTTAATGTAAATATAATACACATATTTGAGATATTTATATTTAATTAATTATTTATTTATTTAATTGTTGAATAATTAATATAATTAAAATATAAATATCTTACCAAATGATAAAGTTAGGAAAGGATTATAAGTGTTTATTATTGACTTTAAAGTAAAGGAAATGGTAGTCAAATTGGATTTGACTCCTTTGGTATTTGTTTAAAGTGTTTAAAATTGAAATATCATTTTCCTTTGATTTGAGTGTAATTTTCGGCCATATACCTAAATAAATATAATTTTTATATTTTTGAGTTGCTTTTGTTGACTTTTTGAATTTTCATTAAAGATGTAATGATCAAATTAACAAGTTGATAGAGTAACTTTAAATGAAACAAAAACTAAATATCTAGATATTTTATACTACCAAATTCGGCCAAGGCTATTTTTTGGAGAGTATATATTGTTTTGTTTCATTTTTAGGGTTTAACAAGTTCATTTGAGACAAAATAAACATAAAAGAAGTTGAGAGAAAAGCTTGAAGACTAAAGGAAAAAGCTTGGAAATCTTTGAGTTTTGTAAGTTTTTCTTTAAAGCTTTCAACATGGAAATTGTCTCTAACATTCTTGGCATCATTTTGTACTGCTTTGATGTTCTTTCTTCTATTATATTTTTTGTTTATTTGGTTGAGAACTTGTGTGAAAGATTGATGCATGTAAGTGAGCTTAAACTTGTTTTAAAGCTTACTTTTGATTTTTTGAAAATCAAAGTTGTCATTCTAGAGTTAGTAAGCCACTCCTTGGTGACCTAGAATTTTTCTAGAGTTGTTTCAAAGTGGTGAGGCTAGATTGGTGAAGTATTGAATGGATTAAAGTGTTGGATTTTGTAAATTTGGTGAAATTGGACAATTTGATGAAATTGAAAAATTAGGGTTCATAACCCACTCCAAATTTGGGGCTTTTCATATATGTGATGTATTATGGTATGAATATGATGCATGTAAATTTTGGGTTGATTGGATTTGATCTTGGCATGTTTTGAACAAAATGGACCAGAATGCAATTACTTGAAAATTTGGGGGTTGTCACGACAATTAGAAAAGAATTGGGAATTTGTGTTAAATCTGATTTTGATGCATTATATGTGTTGAAAAAAATTTTAGAAATTATTTACAATCATCCAAAATTATATTTGATAATTTTTGGGCTAAAATAATCAATTTACAAAGTTTTGGGGTAATTCGGTAATTACAAATAAATTTGATCTCTTGTGTAATTTTTCAGAATTTGACAATTGGATAATTAAATAAATAAGTTTATTTAATTGATCCAAGAAAAAATTTTGAAATCGGAAAATTTTGATTTTCCACTATTCCGCTGCGTTACCGATATTCCCCCTTAAAACCCCTTCAAAACTAATAGACTTGTGAGATACTCTCATTATTCGTGCATTAGATATGATCTAATAAAAACACAGCAATACTATATGTGTGACAGTTAGTATAATTGTTTGACAGTTAGTGCGTCTCTTATATATAGTATTTATCTTTCGTAAAGGATGATTCCTTAGTCGAAAGAGAAATTGATTAGAATGTCTAATCAATCTTATGCATTATAGGATGATGGCATAATGAATATTGTATTATGTTCGATTAAATATATCAATTTAATTGTAATTGTTACGAGTTATTTTGATATGCTGTAGACCATAGGATGTGTCCTGAAACATGTTCTTTGTTATCTTTGAGATATTGAGAACAAGTTTCTTATTCATGGAGAATTTAATCTGCAACCATTAGGGTCAGATTAGTTTTGAGTCTAATTATGACGTTAGATGGTCCACGTCTTATAAAGTCGGAAAAGATGCAGTGGGAGTGTCACGGTTTATTCTACTGTATTAATGGAATTAGTTGTAACTTATAAGTATTGACTTATGAAGTTACATAGTGACCTTATAGATTAGAAGTTTTGATATTAATGTTGTGCTTGCAGTTGTCCCATAATATTTGAATTTGATTTCTAAATACATGGACAACTTAATAGTTATAGCACAATATTAATATCGCATCTGAGTCATATTATTGTAGAACTTGGGTTCAACAAAATATGAATGATGATGGTTAAGGGAAACGTAGGGGTGAGCATCGGTTCCGGGTCTACCCGGAACCGATTGGAACCGGACCAGAAATTCGGGTTTGGAATCGGAACCGGTTATAACCGGTCCGGTTTTGATTCCAAATATAAGGAACCGGTTGTAACCGGTCCAGTTCCGGTTCCAAATATAAGGAACCAGTTGTAACCGGTCCGGTTCCGGTTCCAGAATAATCGGAACCGGAACCGGACCATAGAATCGGAATCGGAACTACATTTGAGAACCGGATTAAACCTAGTCGAAACACCATCAAAACAGGTTGACAAACCAGTTGAAGCATGAACTTAATTCCGCCAACATACAAGGGGTATTGAGCTTACTTGCGCCGTCTGTTTCCAACCATATCTGGATTTCCCTTTCTCATCATGGCAACAAACTCCTCATAGTTAATTCTTCCATACTACAAAAGAATTTGGCCATAAATCATAAGTAGAGAATTGTTTTGATAGCTAGGAAAGAATGTTAAATCAGTATAAGGTAGTAGTAGCTCAGTTAAACAAGCAGCATTGAGTCAGTGGAAATTATAGTGTATTAAATGCGAAGACTCGGTGGTAAGAGGTTCAATTTTTAGTGGGTCTATCTATTACTAACTAAAACTAAAGTCTTTTCATCATATGTGTCGAGTTCTGCAATGATCTCTTTTATTGTTTTTGCATCACAGAGAATTGTTTTGATAGCTAGGAAAGAATGTTAAATCAGTACAAGGTAGTAGTAGCTCAGTTAAACAAGCAGCATTGAGTCAGTGGAAATTATGGTGTATTAAATGCGAAGACTCAGTGGTAAGAGGTATAATTTTTAGTGGGTCTATCTATTACTGACTAAAACTAAAGTCTTTTCATCATATGTGTCGACTTATGCAATGATCTCTTTTATTGTTTTTGCATCACCCATATTATACTTCTTAAGGGCATCTTCCAGCTCTTCCATTGTAATGTACCTAAATTTTCATAAGCAGAAAGCAAAATCAACACTAGATACTCAACAATCAGAGTTATTTTTAGATAAAAGTACAATAAATTATGAAATCATTTATTAATAGGGTAATTCGGAACCGGACCGGAACAGAATTAGAACCGAATAATAGGGTACCCTATTTAATTGGGTAGGTTCCGGTTCCACTTAGTTAGGAACCGATTTTTTCCGGGTAGGTTCCGGTTCCATTCGGAACTGGAACCATAACCGAAACCGGTTTTGCTCACTCCTAGGGAAACGATTGGGTTTGTTGGACAAACTCAATTTCTTATAGCGGGTTTACTTGTTGTTGCCTACCTTTTGAGTGTTAGGTGAGCTCTTGAGGGCCATGAGTATGTGATTAACATTTAGATGGGTATATGATACCGTGGATTGACACTAGAACAAGTGGGAGAAATTGTTAGGGTTGGTGCTCGGAGTGCCAATCCGAATCGTATTTATGTCCGATTCATGAGTACGAACAATTCATTTTTCCATAATATTACTTATTTAATGGTAGCACCTCTTATCTTTTATATACATATTAGATCTAATTATGATTAGATATCGAATTATGATTAGATTGAAACTAAATCTGATTTAGTGATAAGTGTATATTAGACAAAAGACCCTAGGATTTACAATGTAGTGCGCAGTTACAACGTAGTTTGTAATTGACATTGGGAAGCGTCACTATAAGTTGTATATCCTTAAATAAAGTTCCTGGTCAAGATTTACTAACACGAGTCGGTTAGTAAAATCCGCTGAGACCGGTATATGTCGTATATCGTGACTTGGTCCGATGGTTTATCCTAATAAACCATGAGTCTCGGGAGACTCGTATAGACATGTAGGTGTTTATTTGATAAACACTGAAGGACTCACTGAATATTTCCTAATAGATGGTACACCAATGTCAATAGGAATCTTCTCGAGTTGAGCGAGCATAGTGGTCCTTCGACTTGAGATACCACAGTGGGTATATGAGTTATCCTCCACACTTTGATGGCAGTCACGTCACCGATCTATTTAGATCAGACCTCAGCATGTTCGTTAGGTGTGGACTGATGTTCATGATATCCAGTGCGTATCAAGATAGAATATGTCAGTCCTGTGTACAGGGCATAGGTTTCCTACACATGTTTGCGATCTAGTAAATCCATGACGTGGTATAACTTCGGAAGGGAGTTACGAGTGTTATTTAGAGATCGTAAATTTGAAAGTCGACTATATTATACAATAAGGATTTGACGTTCTTATCTATATCCCATTAGGGATGGCAACAGGCCGGGCTCGGGCCAGGCTTTGATAAGCCCGGCCTGAGCCCAGTAAAAAAAAAAATTTAGGCCCGGGCCTGGGAAAAGCCATGCCCAAGCTGTCACCGGGTCGGGCTCGGGCTAGGGCTCGGGCCCAATTTTTTATTATAAAAAATTATAAATATTAAAAATTTATTTTATAAATATATATTTTATAAATAAAAATATTTAATTATTTATTTTAAGCCCGGGCTTTTTTCACCCCGAGCCAGGCCAAAGCCCGGTCGTGCCGAGCCGAGCCAGGCCGTGCCGGGCCCGGGCATTTTTTCTATGTATATATCCCAGGTATAATATGGATAGCTTGTGACGGAGGGATTATACGTATGCAATGACCTCGACTTTCATAGTTTAGCAAGATTATCAGTGATCGTAATAATTCATGAGTCGGTGAATTATGGACACGAAATTGGATTTTGGGACGGATAAACCTAAACTTAGAGAGTCCCACAATATGAAGTGTACTCGCTGAGTACTTGGGCAACGCGTTATGAATAATACAGATTATTCATAATACTTCACTGGATTAAATGAGTTAATTTGAATAAACGAAAACACATGCTTTAGCAAATTTTGGTCAATTAATAATTAATGTGTATTTGTATTTGATACAAAAAAAAAATTTGATACATATTAATTAATTTTCAAATGATACTTTGACACATGTCATTAATATATGTATTTGTTATTTAATGTAAATAAAAATACATATATGATAATAATTATATTAATTAATTATTTAGATATTTAAATGTTAAATATTTGAATAATTAAATAATATCTACATTACATAAATGTTATGCAATATGTTTGATTATTATTGGTTATATGTGGCATGATTTAATTAAGCTTGAAGTGTGCAAATTTGATTTGTCAAACTTAAAGCTTATCTTTATTTAATTAGATTAAATTGTACAAATGACTAAAATACCCCCAGGTCGGTTTTGGCTTGAATTTTAAAGTGAAAATTTTGTTTTTCCAATTATTCTCCAAGCCTTGGCCCAAACCTTCATTAATGAAAGCTCTCAAATATTTGTTTGAAGAAACAAAGAAGAAAGTGAAGAAATCAAGGAAAATCTTAAAGAAAGTTGAAGATTAGTAGGTAATCTTTAATATTCTTAAGTGTAGAAAATTAGTTTCTTGTTCTTGAATTACTAGAATGGTTCTAGGGTTTATTTACTTCATATAAATATATTGGATGTATTTTGGGTATTGGAACAATTTCCGGAAATTTTTTCGAAGTTGAAATATGCGAAAACGGTGAAAAACGGCGTTACCGGGTGACTTTTGAACCAATCGGGTGACGGCTGCCCAAACAGTAAATTGGTCATTATTCGGACAGCCCATGAACTTACCTAGTACTGTCTGGGCTGACCTGGGTAGCCCTCATGTGCATTGGGTGGTCAGTTCGGTCAAAAACGTGTTTTATACCATTTTGCGGAAAAACGTTTTCGTAAAGGTTTCACGATGTTTCTTAACTGTTTATGTCGTTATTTGATATCGAATAAATATTTTTAGGTGAAATATGGATGAATTATTCATATTGGATATTGAATAATTTATTTGGTAATTTAAAAAGTTTTAAAATTACGATTTCACCCAAACCGCGAGCTTCCGCTGCGCCCGCGCCAAAACCCCAACAGTATCGTGGACAAGTCGACATGAGATGTGCGCCTCGGAAACTTGACGGTATATTCTATGTTTCCTAAGCACAACTCAGATATCCTACGACGGAGGGATTTTTAAACATATGTGATGACCTCGACTTGTATAGTTCAGAAAGGTCGTTCGTGTTCTTTACGAATTCGGAGGTGGCTGAATTGCGTACATATTTGCTAGGCTTATATGACGAACGTGTCTGAACTTAGAGAGTCCCAATATGAAGTGTACTCGTGGAGCACTTGGGTAGCTGATAAATTTTGATAAAATATAATATTCGATATTATAATTATCAACTAAGATAATCAAGTGTTATTGGATAACATTGATTATTTACTTTGACCTAATTGGATTAATTGGATTAATTCAATAATTACACAAGTGCTTAATTGTAAAATCATAATTATCTCTACCATTTGCGGATATTATGGTAATTGTAAGTATGTAATAATAAGTAGTTTTGGCTTGATTTAATTGGATTAAATCAAGGTGGCAAACATTTAGCTAATCAATTTCCTAATCATTGACTTGATTTAATTGGATTAAATTAAAGTGAGAGACAATAGAGATTAGTCACACCTAATTATACATATTTGGATAAATTGGATTAAGCCCACTTAAAGGTTGATTACAACTTTTATTAATTAAAAATTACATAAGTTTTGCTATAAATAGCAAGCTTTAGGAAGGTTTTAATTACAAGTACAAGTACAAATACAAGCAAATTCTTAGAGAAATTAGTCTAAGTTTGAGAAGTGTTTAGAGAAGCTTGTGGGGTCTCTAAAACATTTCAATTAGGAGAAATCAAGATTAGATCTTGAAGTGAAATTTGCTAGCATTGGAAATCAAGGTTGGATCTTGAAGTCAAGCTTACACTCCTTGGAGGTTCTCCGACGATTTCAACAAAGGATAGATAGATTGGATCTTGCATCAAACTTACTAGGTAATGTTTGATCTTCTCCTAAGCTATGTTCATTTGTGTATTAGATGCATAATCACATAGCTTAATGTTGAAATAAGGCTAATAAATTCTGTTAGGATGCTTTGGAAGTATAAACACAATATGCTTGTAATTGGGTCAAAATATTTATGTTAGACATAAACATAATTTAGAGTTTGGAACTCTAGATTAAAACTTAGAGCTATGGCTACAATTCTAGAATCAATTGACCATCTTTGGGTGACCTAGAATTGTTCACGAGATATTTCTTAATGGGATTCTAATTTGGTTTGTGTATTGGATTCAAAATTTACACAAATGTGTATTTAGAATAAATTTATGTTTTTGTAAAAATATTTGATATTTTGGAAAATTATATATTTACCCTTTTTGTCCGTTTTTAGATGTTTTAGCCCCGAATTGCTTCCAGAGATTTATGTTATTTTATTTATCTACAAAATAACACAAAACACATCAAAATATTCACAAATCTCAAGAAACTATACAAAAAATTAAGTAAAAGAGACGGTAAATAATGATATATTTACCGCTAATCACAAACCCAAACCTAACATTTTGCTAGTTCTCGAGCAAAACAACAAAATAAAATGCAATAAATAACTTTAAAATAAATTAAACTAAGCCATTTTCGTAGGAATCACGGTTGCATTTAGCGTATGCAACAAGCCTTTAAACCCCTAGGTATCCCCAGTGGACGAGTTGTAGTCTCGTGAGGGCTTACAACAACGACACCCACAAACGTCAATCTAATGCACACAAAAACAAAAAGACAAGAGAAAATAGAATAAACAAGTTAGTGACTAAACAAGTGAAACTTCTTATCCAAGTTAGTAGTTGTTTTCTTTCTTTCTAAATTACCAAATAAGTAAATTCTCAGATTATTTTTACCATTCTCCATATACACATCCAACAAAGTATTAATCAACTCATTGTGCCCACAATATTCACAAGTGTAGTTGAAAAGATAGTAATATTTTTGTCCTAAAGTTATATCAGAATTCACACCTTTTTTAGTAATTGAATTTTTTTCTGATTTTTTTTTTATTTATATACAATATCTTTCATCCATGTAGCGAGCTTTAGGCCAGTGAATCCCAAGCCAGTTAGCTTTAGGGCACAAGATGTTAAGACACCCTTACAGACGTAATTACTCGGATTTCATATATCTATATTTTTTTTATATAACATCTTCAATCCATGTAGCGAGCTTTGGGCCAGTGACTCCCAAGCCAGTTGGCTTTAGGGCAGTAGGTGTTAAAACACCCCTACGGACTTAATTACTCGAATCTAATACTTTTTTTCTTCTTTTTTTTATTGCTTTTTTAGATGCTTCCTCCAATTAAACTAGAGCACTGAATATTACAAATTTTTCACTTATAACTCATAGTTGTATGTTACCATGTATATTGATAATCCATGTCAACTGAGTATATGAAGATCCAATTTAATCAGTATTATGGAGAATTCACAAATTAAATAATTCAAAAGGAAATAAACAAAAATTAACTTGTTACAAAATATGTTGAGATACGTCTCAGGAGTGGAAATTCCTTTCACAACTATCTCATACCAATTTCACCTGATTAGTCAAGTTAAAAATACAAAAACACAATATATATATATATATATATATAATTATTTTTTTTGTATTTTTTTATTTTTTGAAAATTTTTGACTAAAAATCAAATAAAAACAACACAATAAAAACAAGATACTAGTTAACTATTCCCCTTCCTCAAACCTAATTAAGACATTGTCCCCAATGTCTAAAAAGTAGAAGAATAGTTTAGAAAACTGTACCTGGTTAGCTGAAATTCTACATCTAAAATGAAAATTAAAGGTTAAATTCTAGATTTATACGACGTTTATTACCACGATCATTATCAGACCAGTTAATCTTGGAAAGTATACGGTTAATTTGTGGTTCAAAGGCTAAGAGCTGGTCAATTAAATCATGGGCAGTTCTGGCAGTGAAGATGATTTATTTTACAGGTTTTGACACGAACACATTTCTCCGGGCATCATCAAGAAACACAAAAAAAAATCATAAAATCCATCAGTGTTAAATAGTTCAATCGGTTTCTGGTGTATGTTCAAGTTCGCCCAAGATAGCACTGTAAAAATTTCCTCCATCGTGCCCAAGCCACCTAGCAAAGCAATAAAAGCATTAGCTCAGTTAATCATTTCCTCAAGTCGCTCGGACATACCTGGCACGATAATTTCTTCTCTGTTTGATGGTCCTATAAGATTCGCCTCTGCCAAAGGTTTTGGGATGATTCCCAGAACTTGACTACCTCCTTCCTGTACATCCCTTGAAACGATCCTCATTAGTCCAAGATTGCCACCGCCATATACTAAGTGCATATTCCTTTCAGCTATGAATCTACCCAATTCATGTGCTGCCTCAACGAACTCTGGCTTAGAACCAACACTAGTACCGGAAAACACATAGATATTTACAACTCGTCTTCTTGAAGTTGCTTCCATTTTTTTATGTATTTCTTTCTCAGATTTGGATGTCTTCAAGAGTGAAATGATGAGTTCAATTTATAGATCCTGAAAAATGGTGAGTAATAATAGCACTAGTACCTGCCAAATGACAATTATTAGCTGAATAGTAAAATATATCGTGAAAGTCAAAAAGTCTGGATACATGTCGGAGAAAATAAAAGAAAATAAAAAAATAAATCATAATTATTAGATAAATACAAAGAGAAAATAATATTTACAGGAGGTAACAGCTTGAATGACGTCTATACGTCAGGGACAAGCTTCCCATCCAATTTTCTTATAAATTGGCAAATAGGGTCTTTAAAGTCAGATTCCCGAGACTTAAATGTTGTCTTTCTTTTCGGAACTGTGTATATAACATGTGAATTGCGTGATGCACATATCCACTAGAATGCGTCTCAAGATTCAATGATATATCATCAGAAGACTCCTTACTCAAGCCATCCCTAATGAATTTAATTTTATCTTCACGATTATCAGACACCATTCCTAAAGAACGACAACGAGTATTACATGTATGCGTACATATTTATAGCAAACACCCATTCTTTTAGCTCTTTTCTTTTTAGCATAGGTGTTTCTTCTTAAACCAGACAGATATGATATAAAAGAGTCAGAGGACTCACTTGCCAATCAGACCCTTGCTTCAATAATCCAACGAATGTCAGTAGGATACCTTTGATCATCAAAAGTCTCATTCATTCCAAGCGAGCTTTGTAGACTTTCATCGGAGAGTTTTGAGGGAGATAAGGAAATTGCTTGTGAAGATTTGAGAGAACTTCTTTCATCTAGAAATGTGACTTTACCTACAAAAATTAAAAACACAAAAATAAAACACACCAAATCTGAATATATACACAAATTGCATGGGTTGCCTCTCAGCTAGCGCTAAGTTTAACGTCGTCAGCTAGACATGACTGCCCGAATGTTAGGCTGGATCTGAAAGTGTGACACTTTCTTTTTATCACTCAAATGATTCTCCCCAGTAGTGTTTGACACGCTGGCTGTTTACCCTGAATGTATTGTTAGATTTGGGGTTGTATATCTCAACAACTCTGTAGGGTAACACCTGAGTAATCACAAATGAACATGACCACTTTGATTTCAGCTTTCCAGGAAAAAAGTTTCAACCGTGAATCATATAACAACACCTACTGCCCTGGCTCCAGTTGTTTGCACACTATTTTTTTTATCATGTCATTTCTTCGTCTTTCCATTGTACAGTTTGGCATTCTCATAAGCATATAGGCGAAATTCCTCCAATTCGTTGAGTTGGTGGAGCCGTTTTTCTTCTGCTACTTGTAGATCAAGATTTTAACTTCTTCAGTGTCCAATACGCTTTGTGTTCAAGCTCCACTGACAGATGGCATGCTTTCCCAAACACCATTCGATATGGGGACATAGCAATGGGTGTCTTGTAAGCTGTTCGGTAGGCCCATAATGCGTCATCCAGTTTTTCAGACCAGTCATTCATTGTTGATCCAACAGTTCTCTCCAAGATTCTTTTGATCTCCCTATTTAAAACTTCAACTTGTCTATTTGATTGTGGATGGTAAGCAGTGTCAACTTTATGAGTGACTCCGTATTTAGATAGGAGTGCATCGAAATATCTGTTGCAGAAATGTGTGCCTTCATCACTGATAATCACTTGAGGTGTTCCGAAGCGAGTGAAAATGTTCTTTTTAAGGAATTTCATCACCACTTTTGAATCATTTGATGGCAGTGCAATTGCCTCAACCTATTTAGAGACGTAGTCTACTACAACTAGTATGTACAGGTTTCCGAATGATGGAACAAAGGGTCCCATAAAATCAATCCCTCATACATCAAATATCTCCACTTCCAGAATATTTTGCAAAGGTCCTTCATTTCTCCTCGAAATATTTCCCGTTCTCTGGCACATGTTACATTGAAGAGCAAATAAGTAAGCATATTTAAATAGAGTGGGCCAGAACAAACCTGATTGTAGGACTTTAGCTGCTATTTTATTCCCCCTGAAGTGTCCGTCGTATGGTGATGAATGACAATGCTGCAAGACACTATTGACTTCCTCATGTGGAACACAACGTCTCAGTAATTGATCAGCACAGCGTTTGAACAGGTACGGCTCATCCCAGACATAGTGCTTGACTTCTTTGAAAAACTTCTTTCGTTGCTGATGTGTCCATTCCAACAGCCATTTTCCTGATACTATGTAGTTTACATAGTCAACATACCAAGGGACATCCTACTGTTTCATGGCAAATAACTGTTCATCTGGAAAAGTTTCTTTGATTGTTAGTTCGTTGCCAGCTGTTTCTCCATTCTCGAGCCTCGATAAATGATCTACCACTTAGTTTTCTGTCCATTTCTTGTCTCGGATCTCCACGTCAAATTCTTACAGCAGAAGCACCCAACGGATTAATCTAGGTTTGGCATCTTTCTTCGCGATCAGATGTTTGATTGCTGAATGATCTGTGTAGACTACCACTTTGGGACCCAGCAGATAGGAGCAAAATTTATCAAAAGCAAACACAACTGCGAGCAACTCCTTTTTAGTGGTTGTGTAGTTGAGTTGAGCTTCATTCAAATTTCTACTGGAGTAGTAAATGGTATGGAAAATTTTTGCTTTGTGTTGTCCCAAAACTGCTCCTACAGCAAAATCACTAGCATCGCACATCACCTCAAATGAAAGAGTCGAGTCCGGTGCTACCATGATGGGAGCAGAGACCAGCTTTTGTTTCAAGATCTCAAAAGCTTCGTGGCATTCTTTGGTGAAGTTGAAAGGCACATCTTTCTCCAGAAGGTTGCACAGAGGTTTAGGAATCTTGGAGAAGTCTTTGATAAATCTCATGTAAAAGCCTACATGTCCGAGAAAACTCTGAAGGTTGTTGGTAGAGGTAGTTTTTCAATTGTCTCGATCTTTGCTTTATCTACCTCGATTCCCTTTTGTGAGATCCGATGTCCCAGCATAATGCCTTCTTGCACCATGAATTGGCATTTCTCCCAGTTGAGTACCAGGTTGGTATCTTCACATCTTTGTAACACCTTTTCCAGATTTTGCAAGCAATGGTCGAAAGAGTCTCCAAACATAGAGAAATCATCCATGAAAACCTACATACTTTGTTCCAACTTGTCTGAGAAGATGGCCATCATGCAACGTTGAAATGTGGCAGGAGCATTACATAGTCCAAATGGCATCCTGCGGAAAGCAAAAGTACCATACGGACATGTAAAAGTGGTTTTCTCCTGATCTTCTAGGGCGATGGAAATCTGATTATACCCGAGTATCCATCCATAAAATAATAGAACTCATGTCCCGCCAATCTGTCTAGCATCTGGTCAATGAATGGCAGCGGAAAATGGTCTTTCCTTACTGCTTTGTTCATCTTCCTGTAGTCCATGCATACTCTTCATCCAGTCACCGTTCTTGTTGGAATCAGCTCATTCTTTTCATTTGTGACTACAGTTATTCCTCCTTTCTTTGGCACACATTGCATAGGACTCACCCAAGTGCTGTCAGAGATGGGGTAAATGATGTCGGCATCTAACCATTTGATAATTTCTTTCTTCAAGACCTCCTTAATGATTGGATTTAGTCTCTGTTGATGCTCCACGGTGGCCTTGTACACGTCATTCATCAGAATCTTGTGCATATAAAATGATGGATTAATGCCTCGAATATATGCTATAGTCCAGCCAATAGATTTCTTATGTTCTCGTAACACTCTCAGCAACTTATCTTCCTGCTCCAATGTTAGCGACGAAGAAATAATTATTGGGGTTTTGGGCGAAGGGCACAGCGGAAGCTCGCAGTTCGAGCGAAATCGTAATTTTAAAACTTTTAAAATTACCGAATAAATTATTCAATATCCAATATGAATAATATATTCATATTTCACCTAAACATGTTTATTCGATATCAAATAACGACATAAACAAGTAAGAAATGTCGTGAAACTTTTACAAAAATATTTTTCCGTAAAATGACGCAAAACATATTTTTGACCGAACCGACCACCCAACACATACGGGGACTGCCCAGGTCAGCCCCAATAGTGTTAGGGCAGTTCATGAGCTGCCCGAATAGTGACAAATTCACTATTTGGACAGTCGTCACCCGGTTGGCTCAAAAGTCACCTGGTAACGTCGTTTTTCACCGTTTTCGCTTATTTCAACTCCGAAAAAAATTTCGGCAATTGTTCCAACACCCAAAACGAATCCAATACATTTATATGACATCAAATTCATCAACATAAACCCAGATTTTCCAGAACTGATCCAGAAACCAAAAATACCAATTTTTCAAGATTAATCCAATTAATCAAAACACCAATCAAAGTCACCACACATGAACCACCCAAGAAAAATTCTAGGCATTACAAGAGTGGTCATAACACTCTAGAATGGCAACATAACATCAAATGATTAAATTGGACAGTAATTACACTAATTCCATCCAAATCAACTTCACACATACTCATCACTTCCAAATCCATCCACCAAAACCAAAAGCCCTAATTTTATCAAAAATTTGAACCCTAGAACTATTCTAACAATTCAAGAAAATAAGAAACTAATTTCCAAGCTTAGGGTTGTAGAAGATTACCTTTAATCTTTTGTTTTCCTAAGCCTTTTCTTGAATTTTCCTTCATTTTCTAACTTGAATCATCAAGCAATTATGAAACCCATTTTCTTACGAAGTTTTCAGCCAATGTGGGTTGAATGAAGAAGAAAACAAATTTTTTTTAAATTAAAAGAGGAGTGACCGACTTTTGGGGGGTAAAATGGTCATTTTGCAAAAATTTAATCCAATTAATTATATTAAACTTTATGTTAACCAATCATAATTGCACACATAAAGTTTAATTAAATCATGCATGTGTTTCAATAATAATTAAACATATTTCATAACATTTATGAAATATATATATTATTTAACTATTCAAATATTTAACAATTAAATATCTAAATAATTAATTAATATAATTATTATTATATATATGTATTTTTATTTACATTAAATAACAAATACATATATTTATGGCATGTGTCAAAATCTCATTTGACAATTAATTAATGTGTATCTAATCAAATTATGTATCAAATACAAATACACAATAATTATTAAATGACCAAAAATTCCATAATGCATGTGTTATTGTTTAACCATTTAAACGATTCGAATTAACTCACTTAATCCGATGAAGTATTATGAATAATATGTATTATTCATAATGCGTTGCCCAAGTGCTCAACGAGTACACTTCATATTGTGGGACTCTCTAAGTTTAGGTTTATCTGTCACGAAATACAATTTCGTGTTTATAATTCACCCACTCATGAATTATGATGACCACGGATAATCTCGCTAAACTATGCAAGTCGAGGTCATTGCATACGTATAATCCTCCATCACAGGCTATCCATATTATACCTGGGATATAGATGAGAATGTCAAATCTGTTCGGTATAATATAGTTGAATTTCAATTTACGATCTCTAAATAACACTCGCAACTGATTTCTGAAGTTATACCACGGCCATGGATTTACTAGATCGTGAACACGTGAGGATAACCTATGCCCTGTACACAGACTGGCGGATCCTATCTTGATACGCACAAGATATCATGAGCATCAGACTACACCCAACGAACAGGCGGAGGTCTGATCTAAATAGATCGGTGACGTGAGTGCCATCAAAGTGTGGAGGATAACTCATATATCCCACTGTGGTATCTCAAGTCGAAGGACCACTATGCTCGCTCAACTCGAGAAGATTCCTATTGACGTTGGTGTACCATATATTAGGAAATCTTCAGTGAGTCGTTCAGTGTTTATCAAATAAACACATATATGTCTATACGAGTCTCCCGAGACTCATGGTTCATTGGGATAAACCATCGGACCAAGTCACGATATACCACATGTACTGGTCTCTGAGGATTTTACTAACCAACCCGTGTTAGTAAATCTTGACCAGGAACTTTATTTAAGGATATACATCTTATAGTGCACTTCCCAATGTTAATTACAAACTATGTTGTAACTGCGTACTACGTTGTAAATCTTTGAGTCTTTGTCTAATATACACGTATCACTAAATCAGATTTAGTTTCAATCTAATCATAATTAGATATCTAATCGTAATTAGATCTAATATATTTATAAAAGACAAGAGGTGTTACCATTAAATAAGTAATATTATGGAAAATAGAATTGCTCGTATTCATGAAATGGACATAAATACGATCCGGATTGGCACTCCAAACACCAACCCTAACAATAATCACAGGTAAATCAGAAGAGTTTCTTAAAAATGCTTACCTGAGATGGCTCGGAAGTAGCTTTAGTTCCATCTGCGGTGGTTCTTCAATCGAGGGCTTGATTCGCTCCTTTTTTGGTAGTTCCAAACTTTCCACATGTGGTGCCGATTTGAAGCGAAAAGGTCTGTCAAGATAGTTCATACATTCCAGAATTTCATCATCTAGCTCGCTGTCAGCATATTGGTGATGCAAGCTTCAAGTTTATCCGTGGGAAGTTGCATTGCATCAGTATCCTGGATGATACTTTCTATAATATCAATTCTAAAACATTCCTCCTTCTTTTCATCACTCGAGAATTTCATGGCTTTGAAAATATTGAAGGTAACTTCTTGATCCTGCACTTTCATGGTTAGTTCTCATTTTTGTACATCAATAATAGTTCGACATGTAGCCAAGAATGGTCTCTCAAGGATGATATATACATCCTTGTCTTCTTCCATGTCAAGGATAATGAAATCTGTTGGGAGAATAAGCTTGTCGACTTTGACCAGCACATCTTCAACTACACCTCTCGGAAATGTGAGTGTTCTATCAGCAAGTTATAGAGAGATTGAGGTAGGCATTGCTTCTCAAATCTACAGTTTCCTGTAAATCAAAAAAGACATCAAATTAACACTAGCACCTAGATCACACAAAGCTTTACCGATGTAATGTTCTCCTATGGTGCATGGGACAGTGAAACTGCCAGGATCTTTCAACTTTGAGGGAAGTTTCTTCTGAATGATGGCGCTGTATTCTTCTGTCAATGCTATTGTCTCGTATTCTCTCAATCTCCGCTTTTGTGATAAAATGACTTTCATGAATTTGACATAGCTGGGCATTTGTTACAACGCTTCTGCAAATGGAATGTTGATATGCAGCTTTTTGAAGACCTCCGAGAATCGAGCAAACTGCTTGTCCAGTTTGTTTTTCTGGATACATTGTGGAAAAGGTGGAGGCAGAGTGAATCTTTCTTGATCATTTTCCTTTGCTTCTTTTTCCTCCATCTGTGGTATTATTTCTTTTGGAAATTCCTCAATGGATGCCTTGATTCCAACATCTTTGTTGATTTCAGTACCGCTTTTCAAAGTATTGGCTTGACATTTTTCCTTCCCTCGGTTCCTTGGATTTGGTTCTGTGTTGCTAGGAAGGTTACCTGGCGGTCTGTAACTCTGAGCACTGGCCATTTGTCCTATTTGATTTTCCATTGCCTTTATAGAAGCTTATTGGCTTTGAAACATAGCATCGTATGTTGCTTGTTGCTTTTTGAACATCTCTGCAATCCATTCTTTTAAATCTGGTTCTTTCTCATAATTCTAGCCTTTGTTTTGTTGTTAGAATCCAGGTGGTGGATTGTTCTTTTGCCCTGAATTATTACTCCATACGAAATTGGGATGATTCATCCACCCTGGGTTGTAGGTGATGGAATATGGATTGTTCCCATGTCTATTGAAATTGCTGACATAATTCACCGTCTCATCATGTTGGTTTGTTTCTGGTGCTCCTCCATATGATGAATGATGAACACTAAAAAGTACATATTTATTATACGATAAGTTAATCATTTTACACTTATAATTTCACTAATCTCTCTAAATTGGCACATTTGTGAAATATTATTTTTTTCATTCTTTGAGTATTTTTACTGTGTTATTTTATGTTATTTGTCAGGTAAAATACTGCTCGGAAGCTCGACAGGATAAACCAGACTGAAAAATGGCAAAAATCAGAAATCAGCTTCTCCGTCGTGACACAACCTTTACATCGCATCGCGCCGCGCCTTCCTCAACATGTGTCCCATCATGTCACTACTCGTGTCGCAACGCGTGGATCTTGCGGCACATCGCGACGTGCCTAATGAAACAAAAGCACCGCGCCTTCACCAACACGTGTCCCCAACGTGGATTCAGCCTTCTTTGACACGTGTCCCAGCATGCACGCGCGTCGCGAAGCAATAAGAAAGTGTGTGTCGCGACGCATAGCAAAAATTACCTATATAAAGGAGAGTCCAGCATCATAAATTTTCATACTTTTGTTTCCTGATTCCTTTGTAAATCTTAGAGAGAGAGTGACTTCTTTGTTTATTTAAAGTTTTTCTTTTTGTAATGTCTTTTCCTTTCAGAAATAAAGGTACGAGTATGTTTTATTACAAAATAAGTAGCTAATTTCTTTTATGTTGGGGTAAGGGTGAAACTTTTATAATGAAAACATAGATTAATCTTGCTTCGATTATAATAAATAAATTGAAATCTAATGATTAAAACTGATTTAGATCTAGATTAATTATTGACAATCTTTCTACCGCCTTTATGGCTGGTTTTATCTTTCTACCGCCTTTATGGCTAGATTTATCTGTCTACCGCCTTTATGGCTGGTTTTATTTATCTACCGCATTTATGCCTAGTTTTATCTTTCTACCGCATTTATGGTTGGTTCTTTACGAATTTGGCATAATTAAGTACATTGGTATGACTTGTTATAGACAAACGGTATCACCGCCTTTATGGCTGATTTTATGTTTTTGGCATGCTTAGTACCTTGGTAGGACTAATTATTGACAGAAATGATTACCGCGTTTATGGCTGTTTTTTTTATTGGCATAATTAATTCCTTAAATAAATTAAGTGGGTAACAATGGTAATTTATAAATTATAATAAAGCGAGATTTCTAAATGTTTAAAAGACTAAAAGTGGATCCCGTAAATCCAGCATTTCATTCCATTATTGTAATTTAATCTAAAAGTCCCCAACTACTTCAACAAATCAAACTTTTCTTCCATGCACTGTTCATTATTCTATTTTGCTAAATCTCTTCTCTGTGGATCGACCCCGGACTCACCGGGTTCTTTTATTACTTCGACACTCTTATACTTGAGAGTAAAAGACCACTTTTCAAGCGTGTCAAGTTTTTGGCACCGTTGCCGGGGAAGTATTATTTAGTAAATAGAATAGTCATTGTAATTATTTCATTTTCCTCTGTTTTTCTTTTATCTTATT
This sequence comes from Zanthoxylum bungeanum, assembly GCA_019454045.1. Lineage (NCBI taxonomy): Eukaryota > Viridiplantae > Streptophyta > Magnoliopsida > Sapindales > Rutaceae > Zanthoxylum > Zanthoxylum bungeanum. The sequence continues at coordinate 22,234 of SKCR01023473.1, read as the reverse complement.
TTTATTTAATTTCTGCATCTTATTTTTCTTTATTTGTTCTTATTTTTGTATAGAACCAACTGTCCTGATTAATCCTTGATGAACCCTGAACCCAGAAATTCCACATATAGAGAGACCTTGTTCTTAATTTTTCTTGGTTACAGGAAACAGAAAAATCAACTTAAAATGTGTTTGATGTTCATTAAAGAATTTTTCAAACCATCCCCATATAGAGATACTCTCATAAAGCTTCACGAAAACATAATTCAAGACATTGAGAAAAATGAACGAGAAATTCAATTGAGATGGGAATTGACGAGGGTTATAGGACATTTTTATATCTAAATCACGGCATCTGTATTTCATTTATTAGTTCTTTTCATTTTTTAGTTTAATTTCATTTTTAAGTTTTGTATTTGCAATTTCATATTTTTACATATAGTTTTTTTTAAGTTGCATGAAACACTGGTCTCGAACATCTAGTGGCAGATTAAAAAGAGAGTCCTCATCACCTTCATTGTTAGTCAGAATGGCTGAAAACCAAATTGAAAATTCACCTGCCCAAGTTGAAAACCCAGTTAATCAGGAAGAAAACGAGTCTCAGCATGGATATCATAATCACCCTAGGACACTCAGACAATTCATGAATCCCACTAGGTCAGGATCACCATCTTCCAATGTTTTTCCACCAGAAGTAGCACGTTTCAATTTTAAGTCAAGTGTCATCAATCTTTTACCCACATTCCATGGTCTAGAATCAGAAAACCCTTATCAGCACCTAAGAGAGTTCGAAGAATTATGTAACACTTGCACAGACCAAAATTATAGCATGAATATAATTTGGTTAAAGTTTTTTCCCTTTTCTTTAAAGGATAAAGCTAAAATTTGGTTACAAAACCTTAGGTCAAGCTCTATTAGAACATTGGATGATTTACAAGAGCAGTTTCTTAAAAATTTATTTCCCCCTCACAGGACAAATTCCTTTAAGAGAATAATCACAACATTCACACAAGAGTCGGGGGAAACACTTTACCAATGTTGGGAGAGGTATAAAGAGATGTTAAATATTTATCCACATCACGGGTTTGAAACATGGAGGTCAGTTGCCCATTTCTACGAGGGTTTAACACCCCAAGATAGACAAGTAGTGGAGATGATGTGTAATGGTGAGTTCAGAGATAAAGATCCCGAAGATGCACTAGATTACTTAGAGCACATAGCAGAGAATACACAAAAATGGGATACAATTGGTACATATGAGCCATCTGTTAAACTACAACCATCTGGTAGAGGTATGTGTAACCTTAGGGAAGACCATGACCTTGCTGCCAAGTATGCATTTCTGTCTAAAGAAATTGAGGCTTTAGAAACAAGGAAAAGTGATCATGTCAAGTCAGTTCAGGAAGTCATATGTCAAATCTGTAGTTCAAATGAACATGTCACAAAAGTTTGCCCATCCTTACCAGCCTTGAAAGAATGTCTCCATGACCAAGTCAGATCCATAAACACATTTAATAGACCAAATCCAAACCCATACTCACAGACCTATAATTCTGGTTGGAGAAACCATCCAAACTTCAATTGGAGGAATGATAACCAAGCACAACCTTTACACTAACCTCCCCAGGTATACCAGAATTTTCGAAATTCCCAGAATTATACACCATATGTCCCACCACCTAGGATAACTATTGAAGATAACTTGAGTGCATTCATGGAAAAACAAGAAACCATCAATAACCAAAATGCACAAATGATGAATGATTTGAAGGAAACTTTTGATAAAATCACATCTGCTTTGGCCATTAAAGAAAAAGGTAAGTTTCCTGCACAACCTCAGTCAATCCCAAGAGTCATCAAAACCCTCACGAGGGTAGTTTTGGAATTCAACACTTAGACCAAGTAAAATATGTTATTACTCTTCGCAGTGGTAAGAACATCCACAGACCTATTCTTGAACCTCGTGAAACTGAGAATAAATCAGATTCAGAGGGTAAGGAAATGGTTGATGAGCCATTACCCGTCGTCGATAATAACATTTTTTCTTATGCACATTCATTTCCTCAGACATTAAAAACAAAAAAATTGAACCATTCCCCGGAGATTTATGAAATATTCAAACAGGTAAAGGTCAATATCCATTTGTTAGATGTCATCCAACAGATACCATCATATGCCAAATTTCTGAAAGATCTGTGCACCGTTAAAAGAAAACACCAAGTAAGAAAAAAGCTTTTCTAACTGAACAGGTAAGTTCCATTCTCTCAACCAATAATGCATTAAAATACAAAGACTCTGGTTATCCAACTATTTCTTGTATTATTGGAAATCAAAACATTGAACATGTTTTGCTTGATCTTGGAGCTAGTGTAAATTTACTGCCATTTTCTGTTTACCAACAACTTAATATCGGTGAGATGAAACCAACCTCAACTACCCATTTACTTGCCGATAGATCAGTTAAGGTACCAAAAAGAATTGTGGAAGATGTGTTATTGCAAATCGATAAATTCGTATATCCTGTGGATTTTATTGTTTTAGAAACACAACATGTGGCAGAGAGTTATAAGCCAATCCATGTAATACTTGGTCGGCCATTTTTTGCAACAGCTAACGCTTTAATTAATTGCAGGAATCGAATCATGAATCTTTCTTTTGGCAACATGACATTAGAGCTAAATAATTTTAACATGTGCAAACAGCCATATGATGAAGATAATGAAAATGAAAGCGTAGAATCACTTGAACCTATTGTGGAGGAGCATATTCAAGGGATTTTATCTGATCCTATGAATTTTTTTACTGCTAATTTTATTGAGTCAAGTGCGCAAATAAATTCGGATATTACAAATGATTTTCTACTTGACTCTACACAGGTATTGGAAGACGAGGGAAAGATTGAAAACTTGGAGGAACTGGGAACACTGGACAAAGGAAAACATGAAAAAGCACCTAATTTGGAGTTAAAAGCTTTACCAGAAGGATTGAAATATGCATTTCTAGAAGATAATCAAACTTACCATGTGGTAATTTCTTCTTCTCTCACAAGCGATCAAGAAGGTAAACTTTTAAATGTGTTAAAAGAACATAAACTGGCAATTGGATGGACTTTAAAAGACATAAAAGGTATTAATCCATTAATCTGCACACACCGAATACATCTAGAGGATAATGCTAGGACATATCTTCAACCCCAAAGAAGATTAAACCCTCACATGAAAGAAGTGGTAAAAATAGAGGTCTTTAAACTTCTTGATCCATGCATTATCTATCATATTTCTGATAGTAAGTGGGTAAGTCCTACACAGGTTGTACCTAAAAATTCTGGAATCACTGTTGTAAAAAATGAAAAAGGGAAATTAATCCAACTCGCATTTCATCTAGTTGGCGTATGTGCATTGATTATAGAAAATTGAATGACGCAACTAGAAAATATCATTTCCCTTTGCCATTTCTTGAACAAATTTTAGAAAGAGTAGCTGGACACCCTTACTATTGTTTACTTGATGGTTACTCGGGTTATTATCAGATTCCCATTGCTTTAGAAGACCAGGAAAAGACCATATTCACATGCCTCTTTAGAACATTTTCATTTAGGAAAATGCCTTTTAGACTTTGTAATGCACGTACAACATTCCAAAGATGCATGTTAAGCATATTTAGTGACATGGTTGAACACTGTTTAGAGGTCTTTATGGATGATATAACTGTCTTTGGAAATTCATTTGATAATTGTTTGACTAATCTGGAAAATATTTTGAAAAAGATGTGAAGAAAAATGACTTGTGTTAAATTGGGAAAAATGTCATTTCATGACTAATTCAGGAATTGTTTTAGGACACATTGTGTCGTCTAAAGGTATTGAGGTTGACAAGGCAAAAATAGAGGTTATTTCTAAATTACCATCACCAAAAACAGTCAGGGACATTCGTTCTTTTTTAAGACATGCAGGATTTTATAGGAGGTTCATTAAAGACTTCAGTACTATATCCCGACCCCTTATGTAACCTCCTATTAAAAGATGCAATATTTGAATGGACATAATAATTTCAAAAGTCATTCCAAAAAATTATCAGTCTTTTGACTTCTGCTCCTATTATGCAATCACCTGATTGGTATTTGCCCTTTAAGCTAATGTGTGATGCTAGTGATTATGCAGTTGGTTCAGTTCTAGGACAGAGAAAGGAAGTTAAGCCGCATGTAATATATTATGCAAGTAGAACTTTAAACAGTGCACAAATGAATTACATTACCATAGAAAAAGAACTACTTGTTGTAATATTTGCATTAGATAAATTTCGATCATATTTAATCGGTTGTTCAATTGTTGTTTACTCTGATCATGCTGTTGTTAGATATTTGATGTCTAAACAGGATGCCAAGCCAAGATTAATACGATGGATTTTGTTGCTTCAATAATTAAATCTCACAATCAAAGACAAAAAAAAATGGCAGAGAACGTGGTTACAGACACTTATCGAGACTCACAAACGAGTCACTAATCGATACCACTCCCATCAATGATTCTTTTCCAGATGAATTTATATTTTCGGTAAACTTAATGCCTTGGTATGCTAATATTGCCAATTTTCTTACAACAGGAAAGATACCCCCAAACTATAGCCAACAAGATAAGAGGAAATTTTTTACCGAAGCCAAAAGATTCTACTGGGATGATCCATATCTGTTTAAATGATGCCCTGATCAGATTTTTAGAAGATGCATACCTGACAGTGAGATAAGTGGTGTTATTCAGTTCTGTCATTCAGAAGCATGTGGAGGTCATTTCTCATCTAAGAAAATCGCTGTAAAAATCTTGCAGTGTGGATTTTATTGGCCCACCATTTTTAAAGATACATACACTTTCTGTAACACTTGCGAAAATTGTCAAAAGTTAGGATCTATTTCAAAAAGAAACATGATGCCTTTAAATCCCATCATTGTCATCGAAATCTTTGATTGTTGGGGGATAGATTTCATGGGCCCATTTCCACCATCCTTTAGATTTTTATATATTTTAGTTGCAGTCGATTATGTTTCAAAATGGGTCGAGGCAATTCCTTGTCGGAACAATGATCACACAACTATGATCAAATTTTTAAAAGAAAACATGTTGAGTCGATTTGGAATTCCTCGGGCCATCATAAGTGATGGAGGTAAACACTTTTGTAATAGACCCTTTGAGTCCTTAATGAAAAAGTATGGAGTCACACACAAAGTTTCCACATCTTATCACCCTCAGACAAACGGACAAGTTGAATTAGCGAATAGGGAAATTAAACAAATTTTAGAAAAACTGGTTAACCTAAATCGTAAAGATTGGTCTCTTCGACTAACTGATGCACTAGGCATATCAAACAGCTTTCAAAACATCTTTGGGAATGTCCCCCTATCATCTAGTTTATGGAAAACCTTGTCATTTGCCTATAGAACTTGAGCATAAAGCCTTTTGGGCTATTAAAATATTTAATTCAAACCTTCAAAATGCTGGTCATGAACATAAATTGCAACTTAATGAACTTGAAGAGTTAAGGAATTATTCATATGAGAATATGAAAATTCTTAAAGCTAAAACTAAAGTCTTTCATGATAGTCGAATTTCACGAAAAATATTTGAAGTTGGTCAAAAAGTTTTGCTTTATAATTCTCGTCTTCATTTATTTCCTGGAAAGTTAAAATCCAAATGGAGTGCCCCATTTATTGTGAAACATGTTTATCCTTATGGGGCAATTGACATTGAGAATCCTAGGGATGGTGATATATTTAAAGTAAATGGAGAGCGTCTGAAACCTTTTTTGGAGTACTCAAAATTTCAAGAAACTTTTTTTCCTTTCAGACCCAGTATACCTTGATTGATGTAGTTTCTTTCATGTTCTGTTTAATATTTCTGTAATTTCCATTTTTTTAGTTTTGCAGCGTTCATGTTCTTTTATTTTATCTCACACCCCGATAAAGCAGCAGATAACGGTACTCCGTGACTCAAGTCGGTTATTTCAGTTTCCTAAAAATACTGATACCCTACAAACCAAGGCATGGAAGAAACTCTTGTAACCCTCCATAAATATTTTCCTGTACTTCCCTGAAATGCTCTAATTAAAATTTACAAAGCCCGCACAGAAAGAATGAGAATTCTTATGATTCATGGTAGTAATCGAAGCAATGGTTCGTTTGGCAGGTGAGTCATCTGACTCCTTCATTCCTTACATGTCTGGTTCAAGGAAAAACACATATTCTAAAAAAAAAAAAAGCTAAACAAATGGGTGTTTGTTATAAGTGTGCATGTTGTACGTGCAACACTCATTGTCGTTCTTTAGGAATGGTGTCTGATAATCGCGAGGATAAAATACAATTCATTAGGGATGAACTGAGTAAGGAGCCTTTTGATAATATATCATTAACTCTTGAGACGCATCCTAGTGGATATGTTCATCATGAAATTCTCAGATTACACACACAATTTCATAAAGAAATACAACCATACAGTCTCGGGAATCTGACTTTAAAAGACCTGTCTGCCAATTTATAAGAAAATTGGATGGGAAGCCTATCCCCGACCCATAGAGGGCGTTCAGGCCATTACTGGACGTAAAACCAGAGGAAGATGTGAGCCAGAATCACAACTACCAGTATATATTATTGCATTGATTTCCCTTACTTTAAATTATTATTTTGATTTACTTTTTGCCGACAGTAGCTAACCTTTTTGTTCACGATCTATTTTTCTAACAATTGTCATTTTGCATATATTTGTGCATTTCTCACTCACCCTTTTCAGGATGTATAAATTCAGCTCATCATTTCCCTTACTTCAACACGTTTAGCTAAGAGAGATAGCACAGATGGAGACAACTTCAACACGACGATTCACTAATATCTGTGTGTTTTATGGAACTAGCTCCGGAACTAAACCGGAATTTGTTGAGGGTGCAAGAGAATTGGGTAGAGCTATAGCAAACAGAAACATGCACTTAGTATATGGAGGTGGCAATCTTGGATTGATGGGGTGTATTTCAAAAGTTGTACAAGAAGGTGGAAGTCAAGTTTTGGGGATCATTCCAAAACCTTTAACAGAAAGCCATATCATCGGAAAATCGAATGGAGAAGAATACATTGTCCCAGGTATGTCTGAAAGACTCACTGAAATGATCAATCATATTGATGCCTTCATTGCTTTACCAGTGGGCTCGGAACGTTGGAAGAAATATTCATTGTTGCGTCATGGGTAAAATTGAATATTCACCAAAAACCTATTGGGCTGTTTAATGTTAATGGATTTTTCGATTTTCTTTTTGTATTTCTTGAAGATACCAAAAGAAATGGGTTTATTTCAAAACTGAAAAGAGATATCTTCCTAACTGTAAGAATAGCTGATGATTTAATTGACCAACTCTTAGCTTATGAACCAAGAATCGACCCTATTCTTTCTAAGTTAAACTGGTCTGGTAACGATAGTGGCAAAAAGCGCAAAGTAAACCTGGATCTTAATCTGTAATCTTCAGTTGTAACTGTCAATTTTGTAATAACCAGGTGATATCTTCTAAAATTTTTCTTTTCTTTCTTTAAACATTAGGGACAATGTCTCATTTTGGTTGGGGGAGAAGATAGTTTACTAGATAATTTTCATGTAAATTTCATGTTTAATTGATGTCTTTTTTTTCAAAATTTTTCTTTTTGTTGTTATTTTGTGTGTAAGAATATATATCCATATATACACACAAAATAACAACAAGTTTGTTTTCTAAACCAAGTGGAATTATCGTCTAGAGGTGGCTGTGTAAGGCGTTTTCACTCCTGAGATGCATCTCAATTTAATTCGTAACAAGTTATTTATCGTTCCTTTCTTTTTGAATCATTCAAATTTATGAATTCTCCATAACATTGATTAAATTTGATCTTTATATGCTCGTCTGACAGATATTATCAACAATATGGTAACATATGATCATGGGTGGTAAGTGAAAATTCTGTAATATTCAGTTTTCTAGTTTGTTGGAGGTAACACCTATAGGTAGTGGAATTTTTATAACGTAAAAAAAAAAGTTGAATTAAGTTCGTTTTCGTAGCCTTTTTAACTCGAGCAATTAAGTCTATAAGAGTGTCTTAACACTTGGTACCCTAAGGCCAACTGGTCTGGGAATTACTGGCCCAAAGCTCGTTATAGGGGTTAAAAAGAAAGCTTAAGGGAATCGGACACTTTTTATCTGAGATCCGAGCAATTAAGTCTGTAGGGGTGTCTTAACACCTAGTTCCCTAAAACCAACTGGTTTGGGAGTCACTGGCCTAAAGTTCGATACATGGATTGAAGATATGTTTTGGACACTTTCTATCTGAGATCCGAGCAATTAAGTCCATAGGGGTGTCTTAATACCTAGTGCCCTAAAACCAACTGGTTTGGGAGTCACTGGCCCAAAGTTCGATACATGGATTGAAGATATGTTTATAAATAAACTTTCACTGCCAAAATGTGTAAACTCTAATATAATTTTAGGACAAAAATATTACTCTCTTTTCAACAAATACTTGTGATATTTTGGGCATAATATATTGATTAATACCTTATTTTATGAGTACATGGAAGAATGGTAAAAAGTACAGGAAAAGTCATTTATTTGATCATTTAGAAAGAAAGAAAATAATTGTTGACTTAGATAAGAATTTTTCTTTCTAAATTCCGCTTGAATTACTAGGGACAAGTAATAAGCTGGTTGGGGGTGATGAACACTAAAAAATGCATATTTATTATATGATAAGTTAATCATTTTACACTTATAGTTTCACTAATCTCTCTAAATTGGAACATTTGTGAAATATTATTTTTGCCATTTTTGAGTATTTTTACCGTGTTATTTTATGTTATTTGTCAGTTAAAATACTACTCGGAAGCTCGACAGGACAAACCAGACTGAAAAATGGCAAAAATCAGAAATCAGCTTATACGTCGCGACACAGCCTTTACATCATGTCGCATCGCGCCTTCCTCAACACGTGTCCCATCATGTTACTACTCGCGTCGCGACGCCTGGATCTTACGGCACGTTGCGACGCGCCTAATGAAACAAAGCACCGTGCATTCACCGACACGTGTCCCCAACGTGGATTCAGCCTTCTTTGACATGTGTTCCAGCATGCACGCGCGTCGCGACGCGTAGCAAAAATTGCCTATATAAAGGAGCGTCCAGCATCATAAATTTTCATACTTTTCTTTCCTGATTCCTCTGTAAATCTTGGAGAGAGTGTGACTTCTTTATTTATTTAAAGTTTTTCTTTTTGTAATGTCTTTTCCTTTCGGCAATAAAGGTACGAGTATGTTTTATTACAAAATGAGTAGCTAATTTCTTTTATGTTGGGGTAAGGGTGAAACTTTTATAATGAAAACATAGATTAATCTCGCTTCTATTATAATAAATAAATTGAAATCTAATGATTAAAACTTGATTTAGATCTAGATTAATTATCGACAATATTTATACCGCCTTTATGGCTGGTTTTATCTTTCTACCGCATTTATGGCTGGTTTTATCTTTCTACTGCCTTTATGGCTGGTTTTATCTTTCTACCGCCTTTATGGCTGGATTTATCTTTCTACCGCCTTTATGGCTGGTTTTATCTGTCTACCGCCTTTATGGCTGGTTTTATGTGTCTACCGCCTTTATGGCTGGTTTTATCTTTCTTTATGGTTGATTCTTTACAAATTTGGCATAATTAAGTATCTTGGTAGGACTTGTTATAGACAAACGGCATCACCGCCTTTATGGCTGGTTTTATATTTCTGGCATGCTCAGTACCTTGGTAGGACTAATTATTGACAGAAATGATTACCGCCTTTATGGCTGGTTCTTTTTATTGGCATAATTAATTCCTGAAATAAATTAAGTGGGTAACAATGGCAATTTGTAAATTATAATAAAGTGAGATTTCTAAATGTTTAAAAGACTAAAAGTGGATCCCCTAACTCCAACATTTCATTCCATTATTGTAATTTAATCTAAAAGTCTCCAACTACTTCAACAAATCAAACTTTTCTTCCATGCACTGTTCATTATTCTATTTTGCTAAATCTCTTTTCTATGGATCAACCCCGGACTCACCGGGTTATTTTATTACTTCGACACTCTTATACTTGGGAGTAAAAGACCATTTTTCAAGCGTGTCAGTGAACTTATGGATCCAGCATTACCTTGCAAGCTGAGAGTTTCCATTAATTTGCATATCTGATCCAGCATGGCATTCATTTCTATGTTGGCTCCAACTTCATAGATCCATGCTATTCGCTAAATCATGCTCTTTTCTGTTGGCCACAAAGAATTGTTGTTGGCCATTTCTTCAATTAGGTCACAGGCCTGATCTTCTCCTTTTGCCATTAAAGCTCCTCCAGCAGCAGCATCAATTGTGGTTCGTATTAGTCGAGAAAGTCTATTATAAAAGGTTTGGACTTGTAGCCATTTTACAATCTCATGGTGAGGACATTTCCGAAGCAAATCCTTATACCTTTCCCAAGCTTCGCAGAAGGATTCTGAGTCATGTTGTACAAATGATGTAATGTCATTCCTCAGCTGTTTTGGCTGGGGGAAAGTATTTTGCAAGGAATTTTGTGGCTAACGTGTTCCAAGTTGTGATGGAACCTGCTGGTAGTGAATGTAACCAAGCTTTAGCTCTGTCTTTCAAGGAATATGGAAAAACATGTAGTTGATGAGTGGTAAATCTATCACTATTTCTCACTCATTTAACCTATATTTTGTATAGTTTCTTGAGATTTGTGAATATTTTGATGTGTTTTATGTTATTTTGTAGATAAATAAAGTTTCAGGACATTCTGGAGGTGATATGGAGCAAAACAGGAAAAATTGGCAAAAAGGGCAATTCGGTAATTTGGCAGCGTCGAGACGCCAAGACCTTAAGCGTCGCGACACCTAAAGTGAGCCGGTCATGCTAACGTGCGCCGAGGGACACGTGTCAGAATCTGAGAAACTGTACTTGCTAACGTGCGCCGACCTTGCTAACATGCGCCGTGCCACGTGTCATCATCACAGAAGATCTGCTAAAATGTGCCGTCTGCCACGTGTCGAAATCTCATTGGAACAAAGCAAGCGCGTGCCACATGTCGAGCTGTCATTGGACCGAATCACCGGTGAATCACATGCTGCCACGTGTTAATCTCTCATTGGACCAATCCTAAACGCGTGCCACGTGTCATATGTTCATTGGACCGAAAGCTCAGCCAATCACCGTGTGCCACGTGTCGTCTTCTCATTGCACCACCTTTACCGCGTCACACGTGTCATCACCAGATTCTACCAACAGATCACGCGTGGTCAACCCGCGTGGACCAAAACCGCATGCCAGCGTCGCGACGCTGGTTCCAGAAAATGCCTATAAATTCAGGCCTTCACCACTTCATTTGGTGTGCTTTCCTTGGGAGCTTTTCCCTGTTTTTAGAGGATTGCATCTATTTTTGTATATATAAATAATATTTTTAATTATGTATTTTAATTTTCAGTAATAGTAATAGTAGTTCTTCTTCTTCTCTTTTCTTTTATGTTTAGTAGTTAATTTCCGCTGGGGTAAAAGGTGAAACCTTTAATATAATTATCTAGGTAAATCTCACTTAACTATAATTTATAAATTATAATTTAACCGGATTAATTAATGTCAGACTTTATTACCGCCTATATGGTCGGGTTAAATATAAATTACTTTACCACCTATATGGCTGGTCTTTATGTGACAGATAATTACCGCATATATGGCTGGTGTAATTGGACCAAATGGATTACCGCTTATATGGCTGGTTTTAAATGTTTAACATTATTAATTCCTGAGAAAGCAGAACATAAAATAATTTATATATTATAATAAGTGAGATTCCTAGATAAGAAATATTAAATATGGATCCTCTAACCCCAGCATTTTATTTTTATTCTAGGGAAGTGATGAAACACAATATCCACACACTTAATAATTGATTTTCTTTTTATGGGTGATTCTTTAGTTTTTTTATTGAGTCTTAAGCTTAATGCTTCTTGTTGTCTGATCACCAATAAGATTGATGTGGTAAACTTAAAATGAACTAGACATAGGGATTTTAGGTTTCAGCCTTAGATTCAATAGCCCACGATCTTCCTTGAGGATAGATAACCCTTTAATAGATTTCCTTACAGGATAGACATATACCTGTCGGGCGAGGGTAGCCACAATTGGAACTTAATCTTAATGAATCTAGGTAATTTGGTTGACATAGACATATGGTTCAATTGGGTTATACTGGGTATTTGCGTCTGACCATCGGAAGAGGCTTTTGCATATTTTCGTGTTCCAGGTTAGCAAAATTTATTACACATAAATAAGAGAATCAATTCATCTTTAATAATATTGTGTGGAGTCAAAACCCTAGATCCTTGAGTCTTTTCTTTTATTTTCCTTAGTATTTTCTTTTGAGTCTGTTTTTATTTTATTTTGCAAAACCATATTCAACCAACCTAAAGCAATCAATTCCTTTCTCCCTATAATTAGATACCTGTAAATAAATAGATTCAATAATTAATAACAACAGTAGGGAATTAAGTCCTCGTGGGATCGATATTTTTATACTACTTGAACGATACGTACGCTTGCGTTATACGTGTGTGTTTCTGCCCGTCAAGTTTTTGGCGTCGTTGCCGGTGACTTATTTTTCTTGAGTTATTAATTTTGAAGCTATCCAATTTACTTGTATCTAATTTTCTTTATTTTTATCTGTAATTTTTATTTCTTTCTTTTATTTCAGGTGGTTGAAAAATGGAACACTACTGGGAATTGAAAGATTACGAACATTACAAGAAGATACACCCCACATCTGGGAGCAACAGTCTGGTTTTCTGAGGCCTGTTGTGCAGCCCAATGACTATCACTGGATGCCAGAACCAAGCACTATTACATTTGCTCATCAGAATGAAATGGGGAGATGTGTGATTTGTGATGGTAACCACCCGAGCGATCAATGCATATACTTTTCAGAGTGGCAGAATTATCAGAATCATTCAAGGTACGAAGAACCATCACATTTTCCATCTTATCCACCATCCACCTATGATTTCCATCAACAATCAGAACCATCAGATGAAGATCAGATGATTGACATGCGCAAAGATTGGGTCAAGAAACAAGACGAAAAGTTGGATACAATGCTTGAAACATGCCAGAATCAATTTGAAAGTATTCAGAGACAATCAGAATTCATTGAGAGACTGACAGATCAAACGAGACAGTTACCTCAAGAAGAATTATCAGATGAAACTGACAAAGCCTTCGAGTACCCAGAGATCCACAATGACACCTTAACAGAGAAGGAGGCTGAGCAGTATCAACAACCAGAGGTATCAGTTCAGGAGCCCAAACCGGCAAAGTCTCTATTTGACTTTTATTATTCAGATTCTGACGAGGATGAAGCTGATCTATTTGTACCAACTGCACCAACAACGGAGGATCAAACTTTTAATCCTCAAAATGAAGATCTTGGAGATTCCATTGCACAAATGTTTGAAGAAGTACCTGAGCCAATCATTTCACCCAGATCAGAGGATGAAGACCTAAAATCTGACATTTCCTTACATCCTCAGGTTGATAATTTTGCAGCATGCATTTCACAGATGACAAATGAAGAGCTGAATGCAGAAATTTTCAAATACATCTGTGAAGAAAAGGTGGAACAAGAAGCATAGCAAATGAAGGAGCAAATGTCTAACTTATTGAAGATCCAAGCATTCAGGAGAAACATCGTTGTATCGGGGAGTACAAATCAAAGACATCACCCATAAACTTGACAGAATGGAACTTCCATTCCAAGTCAAGCACCATACAAGACCTCCTAATTTTCTTGCTTTCTTTGCAGGAACCACTGGAGCAACAAGGAGCAAAAAGGTGGCACGAGCACTGAATGAGACAAAACTATTTTTATCACCTTACCATTGGAAGAGACCCTTCCAAAGCAACGCTCACGGGATTATCTTTAATCGGACGTCCAAAAAGATTCTGAAACCTCCTTGACAGATGGATTTCAGTCACGTCTGGCTGAAGACGAAAAATTTAGCGCTAGCAGGGAGGCAACCCATGCAATTTGTTGTAATTTCTGTTTTTATATTTTGTGTATACATGTTGTAGAGTTTTTAATTTTGTGTGTTATTTTAGGGAAAAGCACAAACGGAGAATTTTAAGACAGAAGGAATGATGTTTGGCAATCACAAAGAGAAGAGCTAATTCATTAATGATGGCTGAGTAAGGAATGAAATCTTGAGACACATCCTAATGGATTTATATACTAAGCGAGTGGCGTATTGCGTACACAATTCTGTTGCCTTAATTATTGCTTTGATTTGCTTTTCTGTTGTAATTATCTTTATTTTCGTAGACATGATCCATACTTTTTGACCTTTCACGATTCATTTTGTTGTTTAGCTAACAAGCTTCATTTGGAAGATACTAGTGCTATTATTACTCACCTGTTTTAGGTACTATAAATTCAGCTCGTCATTGCACTTTGGAAAGCATCCTGATTTGAGAAAAAAATACATAAAAATTGGAAGCCACTTCAAGAAGACGAGTTGAAAACATCTGTGTGTTTTGCGGTAGTAGTGTTGGTACTAAACCACAATACGTAGAAGCAGCACAGGAATTGGGTCGAGTCTTAGCTGCAAGGAATATGCACTTAATATATGGCGGGGACAATCTTGGACTAATGGGGATCGTTTCAAATGCCATACAGAAGTAGGCAGTGACGTTTTGGGAATCATCCCAAAACCCTTGGCAGAGGCAAATCTTATTGGATCATCAAACGGAGATGAACTAATCGTGCCAGGTATGTCTGAACGATTGGTAGAAATGATTAACCGTGCTGATGCTTTTATCGCTTTGCCAGGTGGCTTGGGCACATTGGAGGAAATTTTTATAGTATTATCTTGGGCGAACCTGAACATACACCAGAAACCGCTTGGACTGTACAACGTTGATGGATTTTATGATTTTCTTTGTGTGTTTCTTGATGATGCCCGGAGAAATGGGTTCGTTTCAAAACCTATGAAAGAACTCCTTTTCACTGCCAGAACTGCTCCAGATCTAATTGACCAACTCTTAGCCTATGAACCACAAGTTGACCCTATCCTTTCAAAGATAAATTGGTCCGAGGACGATCGTGGTAAGAGGGGTCGGATTAATCTGGATCTTAACCTTTAATTTCCTGTAGAATTTCAGCTAAATAGGTACTATCTTCTAAACTCTTCTTCTACTGTTTAAGACATTGGGGACAATGTCTCATTTAGGTTTGGGGGAGGGAATTAGTTAATCAGTACCTTGTTTTTAGTTTGTGTGTTGTTTTTATTTTTAGTCAAAAAAATTTCGAAAAAAAAAATTGAAAATTTTTCAAAAATTACAAAAATATTTTGCGTTTTTGTGTTTTTATTTTGACTAAAAATGTGAAATTGGTAAGAGATGGCTGAGTAAGGAGTTTTCACTCCTGAGACGTATCTCAAACCATTTTTGAAACAAGTTAATTTTTGTTTATCTCATTTTGAATTATTTAATTTGTGAATTCTCCATAAAACTGACTAAAATTGATCTTCATATGCTCAGTTGACAGGTATTTTCAACATGCATAGTAACATACGGACATGAATTGTAATTGAAAAGTTTGTAATATTCAGTGCTCTAGTTTAATTGGAGGAAGCATCTCAAAAAATGATGGAGTAAAAAAAAAAAAAAACGTCTGAGATCCGAGTTATTCAGTCTGTAAGGGTGTTTTAACACCTAGTGCCCTAAAACCAACTGGTTTGGGAGTCACTGGCCCAAAGCTCGCTACATGGATCAAAGATGCTGCAAAAATATATATATCTGAAGTCTGAGTAATTAAGTCTGTAGGGGTGTCTTAACACCTGGTGCCCTAAAGCCAACTGGTTTGGGAGCCACCGACCCAACACTCGTTACATAGATAGAAGATATTGTATATAAATAAAATAAAAAAAAATCAAAGAAAAAATCAGAAAAATCAGAAAAATTATTCCATTGCTACAACAAGGTGTGAAATCTGATAGAACTTTAGGACAAAAATATTACTCTCTTATCAACTACACTTATGACTGTTGTGGGAAAAAATGAGTTGTTTAATATTTTGTTGGCTGTTTATATGAAGAATGGTAAAAATAATCGGAGAATTTACTTATTCGGTAATTTAGAAAGAAACAAAACAACTAATAACTTGGAGTAGAAGTTTCACCTGATTAGTCACTAACTTCTTTATTCTCTTTTCGCTTGTCTTTTTGCTTTTGTGTGCATTAGTTTTACTACCTTTTTAATTTTGTAAAATGTTTGTGGGTATCATTGCTGTAAACCCTCACGAGACTACAACTCGTCCACTAGGGACACCTAGAGGTTTAAAGGCTTGTTGCATACGCTAAATGCAACCGTGATCCCTACGAAAGTGGCTTAGTTAAAATTTTATTATGTTATTTTATTTTGTGTTTTACTCGAGGACTAGCAAAATGTTAGGTTTGGGGGTGTGATGAGTGGTAAATCTATCACTATTTCCCACTCATTTAACCTATATTTTGTATAGTTTCTTGAGATTTGTGAATATTTTGATGTGTTTTGTGTTATTTTGTAGATAAATAAACTTTCAAGACATTCTGGAGGTGATTTGGAGCAAAACAGGAAAAATTGGCAAAAGGGAAATTCGGTAATTTGGCCGCGTCGCGACGCCAAGACCTTAAGCGTCGCGACGCCTAAAGTGAGCCGGTCATGCTAACGTCCGCCGAGGGACACGTGTCAGAATCTGAGAAACTGGACTTGCTAACGTGCGCCGACCTTGCTAACATGCGCCGTGCCACGTGTCATCATCACAGAAGATCTGCTAAAATGTGCCGTCTGCCACGTGTCGAAATCTCATTGGAACAAAGCAAGCGCGTGCCACATGTCGAGCTGTCATTGGACCGAATCACCGGTGAATCACATGCTGCCACGTGTTAATCTCTCATTGGACCAATCCTAAACGCGTGCCACGTGTCATATGTTCATTGGACCGAAAGCTCAGCCAATCACCGTGTGCCACGTGTCGTCTTCTCATTGCACCACCTTTACCGCGTCACACGTGTCATCACCAGATTCTACCAACAGATCACGCGTGGTCAACCCGCGTGGACCAAAACCGCATGCCAGCGTCGCTACGCTGGGAGCTTTGGCGCGCGACGCTGGTTCCAGAAAATGCCTATAAATTCAGGCCTTCACCACTTCATTTGGTGTGCTTTCCTTGGGAGCTTTTCCCTGTTTTTAGAGGATTGCATCTATTTTTGTATATATAAATAATATTTTTAATTATGTATTTTAATTTTCAGTAATAGTAATAATAGTTCTTCTTCTTCTCTTTTCTTTTATGTTTAGTAGTTAATTTCCGCTGGGGAAAGGTGAAACCTTTAATATAATTATTTCGGTAAATCTCACTTAACTAAATTTATAAATTATAATTTAACCGGATTAATTAATGTCAGACTTTATTACCGCCTATATGGTCGGGTTAAATATAAATTACTTTACCACCTATATGGCTGGTCTTTATGTGACAGATAATTACCGCATATATATGGGTGTAATTGGACCAAATGGATTACCGCTTATATGGCTGGTTTTAAATGTTTAACATTATTAATTCTTGAGAAAGCAGAACATAAAATAATTTATATATTATAATAAGTGAGATTCCTAGATAAGAAATATTAAATATGGATCCTCTAACCCCAGCATTTTATTTTTATTCTAGGGAAGTGATGAAACACAATATCCACACACTTAATAATTGATTTTCTTTTTATGGGTGATTCTTTAGTTTGTTTATTGAGTCTTAAGCTTAATGCTTCTTATTGTCTGATCACCAATAAGATTGATGTGGTAAACTTAAAATGAACTAGACATAGGGATTTTAGGTTTCAGCCTTAGATTCAATATCCCACGATCTTCCTTGAGGATAGATAACCCTTTAATAGATTTCCTTACAGGATAGACATATACCTGTCGGGCGAGGGTAGCCACAATTGGAACTTAATCTTAATGAATCTAGGTAATTTGGTTGACATAGACATATGGTTCAATTGGGTTATACTGGGTATTTGCGTCTGACCATCGGAAGGGGCTTTGCATATTTTCGTGTTCCAGGTTAGCAAATTAATTTATTACACATAAATAAGAGAATCAATTCATCTTTATAATAATATTGTGTGGAGTCAAAACCCTAGATCCTTGAGTCTTTTCTTTTATTTTCCTTAGTATTTTCTTTTGAGACTGTTTTTATTTTATTTTGCAAAACCATATTCAACCAACCTAAAGCAATCAATTTCTTTCTCCCTATAATTAGATACCTGTAAATAAATAGATTCAATAATTAATAACAACAGTAGGAATTAAGTCCTCTTGGGATCGATATTTTTATACTACTTGAACGATACGTACGCTTGCGTTATACGTGTGTGTTTATGCCGGTCAGTAGTCACATTGCTTCTTCAACCGATCGGTTGTAATTGAAAGTGCCGCAAACTTCCAGTAAGTTGCTGATGTGAGCATTAGGATCTTCAATTGCATTTCCCCCAAACCTAACTGACTGTTGAATAATCTGGATGCTTGTTTTGATGTCATATGCATTTGTTGGTAATGGAGGAAGTACAATACATGAAATAAAGTCGTCAACCACCGGAATAGTTCTGTCTCGAATGGGAATTGGTGGTGCAACCTCAAAAAGTCCATGTTCCATGTTGATCAGTGTTTTTTGGCCTTCTCGTCTTTCCCTTCTCAACGGTCTGATGGTTCTTTCAATTTCTAGGTCAAGCGGTCGGATTTCAAAGCTTCTAGTTCTTCTCATATAGTGTCTACGAACCTGAAACAAAAGAAAACAAGAATAATAAGTAAAAACAAATTAGACACAAGTAAATGTATCTAACCTCAAAATTAATAGTGAAAGATAAATAACTCTCCGGCAACGGCGCCAAAAACCTGATCGACGTGATCACACACGTATAATGCAAGCGCACGTATCGTTCAAGTAGTATAAAATGCATCGATCCCATGAGGACTTAAAACCTAAGCTATTAATTTGTGAAGCCGAAAATTTACGAGTATTTAATGGATTGGTTGTTTGATTTGAAGGTGATTTTTAAACTAAAACAAGTAAATAAAAAATAGTGTGAAAGTAAATGAAAGGAAAATTCAATATTATTAAACTATCTAGGGTTGTGAATCCTTCCAATATCTTTTTAAAGATGAAGTGGTTTTTTCACGTTTGTGCAATATATTGGTTATTTCAGATTAGGGGCGCATGATAGCAGGTGGCGCATTTTAGCAACGGCGCATTTTAGCAAACGGTGCATTTTCACAGGAAAATTACATCTTTACCATTTTTATCCGTTTTTCGATGTTTTAGCCCCGAATTTCTTCCAGAGAGTCCTGTTATTTTATTTATCTATAAAATAACACAAAACACATCAAAATATTCACAAATCTCAAGAAACTATACAAAAATTAAGTAAAATGGACGGTAAATAATGATATATTTACCGTTTATCATGCGTCTCAATATTGTTCAGCCTTGACTCATTCTTCTCAAACCTCTCATAAATTTTATCAACAAACGTGTTCATGATATCTTCTAAGGAATTTTTCTACTCATCACTTTTACTGTTGAAGCCATAAGGAAGTTGCAAGACATTCTCTGTTTTAGCATATGACAAATTCGGATGATAATGGTCAGACACATGATTGCCTCTATAGTTGTTGAAGTTCCAATTGTTCATATATTGGACTTGCTCAAAGCTTGGGTCTCATTCCAATAACAATATATTTGCAGCCGCCGCAGATTCAATAGATGGTTGTACTTGTGGATTAGTTAGGGCTGCTACATGAGTCGATATGGTTGAAATCTGAGCTGTAAGTCCCACGGGAGTTCCACTTCATGTATGCCAGCCAACTTGGTCACCGTAGTGTGTTCACTTGGCCATTAGAAGTGGTTAATGGCCATCTCTTCTAACAGATTGTAGGCATCCCCAGCTGACTTCTTGAATAGAGCTCCCACAGCTGCTGCATCAACCACAGTCATATTCGAACCATTCAGCCCATTATAGAACAACTGAATCTGTACTCAGTCTACATAATTGTGTTATGGGCATCTTCAGAGTAGATCCTTAAAGCGCTCACATACTTCATACAGATTCTCAGTCTCCAGCTGCTTAAATATGCTAATTTCTGCTCTCATTTGAGCTGATTTAGCTGGTGGAAAGAACCTCTCAAGAAATTTTATGGTCATATCCTGCCATGTCATGATACTCCCCATCTGTATTGATTGAAGCCAATCCCACACTTTGTACCTTAAAGAGAATGAGAATAAGCGTAGCCTGATAGCCTCTTTAGTCATGTCATTCATCTTTATGGTGTCTGCCATCTCCAGGAACATCCTTAAATTCATGTTGAGATCCTCTATAGCTGAACCCCCAAACTGATTCTTTTGCACCATATTGATCAATGAAGGTTTCAGCTCAAAGTTGTTAGCACTGATTGGCGGATGCGCAATCCCAGAGTAATTATCATCTATGACCGGCTTGAAGTGATCTCTGATTGCCACTTGGCGTGGATTGTTCTCTCTGTTTTCAGCCGCCATTGTTTTCTTTTCAATTTTTCTTTCATTCCTTCGTCTCCTCGATGTTCTTTCTATTTCAGGATCAAACAAGAGCGAGTCGAGACTTGCGGATCTTCGCATCCACGAAAACACAAAAGACGGAAAAAAAATAATCAAATAAAAACCAAAAAAATAAAACAAAAACAAAGATAAAATAAACATCTAATTTAAAGCTAAGATTACTTGGTAATAATATTAGTGTGAATTAAATTAACAATCACCGGCAACGGCGTCAAAAACTTGTTGTAATATTTTATATCGTACCGCAAGTATACGGTGTCAAGTTTTAGTAAAGATGAGTGAAAGAGTGTCGAACCCATATGGATTATGTTCAACTCACATTAAATACTATAATTAATAATCCTAACTTTATTTAGAAGCAACAAAATTTAGAATAATCTGAATTTAAAACTAAAAACTAAATATGCAAGATATTAAAACGTTAAATAAGATAAACCAAGATAAGAGAGATTCTAGAGTCTGATTTCACCTAGTTATCCCATATGTATTTGTCATGTCATTCAATCCTTATTTCGTTGCATTGTTTATAAGTCAAGAATCCTAAAATACTCAACTCTCTCTCCCGAGCAATATTGAAAATATTATCAATTACATACTTCGATATCCTTATAAAAATCTAGTAAGTAATAACTCATTACACTTTGTGATTCTTTGTTAACGTATTCAAATGAACTATAGATTCTCCCGAACTCTATAAAACTCCTAAGTTATATTCTCTAGATCCTTTTCAAAATCTCTCTCTCCCGAGTGATATATTCTAAACATTCATCATCTCAAATTGTGGCCAAAAAACAAGAAGTATTAAATGCAAGAGAATATAAATAAACTGAATTATAATTTCATAAAACTCAAATTAGCAATCAATACATAGGTTGAAACATTGGCTACATCATTCTCTAGAATTATGGAGTTAGTTCATGACTAAAGAAAAAAACAATGAAAATAATGTCATGAATCTAATAGAAATCATTAGAGTTTAAAGATAAAACTAGAAGATTAAACCCGAATCGAATCCCTTCATCTTCGGACGTCACCACATTCGTCTCCTCTTGTCGCTCTTCAATCTTCCTCCTTGGATCTCTCTAAAATATATGTTTTGAGTCTTTGTGTTGTGTATTAGCCTCCTCCCTTAGAGTTTCGGACGAGCATATGTATTTATAGAAAAGTCTTGGAGTCATTGTGCATGTAAAACCCTAAAAATTAATGTCTCTGGGAGTCTGCGCCGCTCCGCGGCGCCAAACTCTTGGCCATAATATATGAGAAGCTAAAAGGGCGCTGCAACGCCACTTTTGGGCACCGTGGCGCCAGACAAAAATTCTAGATGTCAATTTCTATATTTTCCGCTCTTCCCGCGTGCTTCCGATGCGTCCGTAGGGTCCCCAAACAAGTTAAATTACCCCAAGATCCATGTTCCAATGCTTCCTACAAATAAAACATAAAAGAAACTACAAAAGATATTAAATGACACGAAACTTAATAAATAGTAAGCTAAGAATGCATGAATAAGTGGGTATAAACCGCACTTATCAAGGATTGATGCAAAGTGTGAAAGTCTACATT